>BMAO01022571.1:0-29968 GCA_019973975.1 Trichonephila clavata
TCTTAAGTTAAACTTTAGTAAATTTATAAACTCAATCTTATGAGCAACTAGTACACTTACGAGAAAGTCAAAACTTACGAGCAGGTCAAGTAATCTTGAGGCACTCTAGTAAAATTTGAAGTATATCAAGAATTTAAGTCTGTCAAAGAAAAAAAAAAAAAAAAAAAAAAAAAAAAAAAAAAATTTTTTTTTTTTTTTTTTTTTTTTTTTTTTTTTTTTTTTTTTTTAATGTTGTCGATTTCAATTTCTTTTTCAAGAGTACCACAGACAAAAGTGGTTTAACATGTGCTTATGAGAATAGCTGTAAAATGCAAACGGGTATTTCTTTTACAGTCCATGCCATACAAGGAAACTCGGTTTCCTCGCCCATGTTCGAGCAGCACACACACTTTTCCAAAAACTCCACAGTTGCAGGTTTTAAAGCTTAAACTTTTCAGTTATCGGTGTTACTGTCAACCAGACCTTGTTATTTTTATCCCTGTACTCTACGCGTTGGTTCAGACTTTCCTCAGTCCTCTCATTTAAAACAGGTGGCAAGTCCATCAATGAAGTCAAAACCCTTTTCCCCTCGGAGCGGGAATAGCGTCGGGAATAGCGTGTACGGTTCATTTCCAGAAAAGCCACAGTCGAAAAGGATTCCTCGTTAATCCATCTCTCGGCTGGATCCCGCGAGGTCCAAATGCGTACACTCGCTTGGCAAGATGAATTTTCATATAGTAAAATGGACGAATACATGGGTAAATCACCAAATCCAGCCATGAATCGGGTGTTATGATGCCTTCATCCAAGACATAATGGGACATGAATGCCTGACCTCCTTCGTTGCTAGCTTCTCCCTGATATAGAAATCCAGTTTCGGTCCGCACAAACTCGATCCGCACGATCCGATCGTTCCAATCACGACCCTGCAATTCGAATCGAGTCCCAACAGGTAGATTTAAAACGTACTTTTCCACAAAGGCTGGAAATATTTTTCTAGGTAGCTCAATCCGGTAAAGGGAATAGTTTAACCTCTTTAAAATAGGAATCATCTCTACAGAATCAGAGTCAGCTGAAACTGTAATAATTGGTAGCTATAAATCTGCAAACTTTATAATGTATTGTACCAAAAGACTTGCAACTTTACCTAGTGACATCTAGTCAACTGAAGCTGTAATGAAAAGTTAAAGGAACGATCAAACCTTTATACAGCAACTACAAAAAAAAAAAAAAAAAAAAAAAAAAAAAAAAAAAAAAAAAAAAAAAAATTTTTTTTTTTTTTTTTTTTTTTTTTTTTTTTTTTTTTTTTTTTTTTTTTACTTGTAGAGAACAGGATAGACTGTTCATTTACTTTTTCATTTACAAATAGGTTCACACACAAATGTTATTTCTCTTTACTTTTACATTTACAATATTTCATAAACGTGTCTCTTACTTTAAGAATTTCAACGTGTCTCTTACTTTAAGAATTTCAACGTGTCTCTTACTTTAAGAATTTCAACGTGTCTCTTACTTTAAGAATTTCAACGTGTCTCTTACTTTAAGAATTTCAACGTGTCTCTTACTTTAAGAATTTCAACGTGTCTCTTACTTTAAGAATTTCAACGTGTCTCTTACTTTAAGAATTTCAACGTGTCTCTTACTTTAAGAATTTCAACGTGTCTCTTACTTTAAGAATTTCAACGTGTCTCTTACTTTAAGAATTTCAACGTGTCTCTTACTTTAAGAATTTCAACGTGTCTCTTACTTTAAGAATTTCAACGTGTCTCTTACTTTAAGAATTTCAACGTGTCTCTTACTTTAAGAATTTCAACGTGTCTCTTACTTTAAGAATTTCAACGTGTCTCTTACTTTAAGAATTTCAACGTGTCTCTTACTTTAAGAATTTCATCGCGTCTCTTACTTTAAGAATTTCACCATATCTCTTTGTTAAACTCTTTTACAGAGAACCATTCTACATGCATCAGATTGCATGGACAGTCAAATTAAATTTGGTAGAGTCACACCGAATCTCTTTGCCCGACCATTTCCATCAGTTGCTCAATATTTTGCACACACATCCACCCATCACCATGGCCGAGATGCCCACTATAGCAAAATAATAGAAACGTTTTCTGGAGCGTTCCATGCATTCATCCAGGGTTTCCATGAAAGATTCGGCCACCTTCAGAGCAATAAATTTAACTTCAAACATTTTCACGGGAAACTTTTCGTACAAGAAGCGTAAATGCAGCATAAATAAAAGGAGGAGGTATGATTCCGTGACCAAGTGTATCTTTCCAGGGGGAGGTTTCAAAGCATCCAGCCATTGTTTCACTTCCGTTTCCATGTTGTTGGGAGGAGATAATTTGTCCACATTCTTTTGTATAATGGCCGCTAGTCTAATATTGACTCGAATGTTGTTGGACATTAAAATGTAATGAATCCATTGGGACAGCTGCAACTGCCGTTGCGAAAGGGGTATTTTTTCTAATGGTAAACGTAAAACTTCCAATTCCTCAGAAAACTCACTGGCCAAGTCCACAAGCATTGTCATGTTTAAAGGTGCCATATAATGGACTTTTTGCCAAACGTTTGACATGAGATGAGGTATGGAGTCAACCAGTAGCTCACCAAGCTTTTAAACTATTCTCTTAAAAAAAAAAAAAAAAAAAAAAAAAAAAAAAAAAAAAAAAAAATTTTTTTTTTTTTTTTTTTTTTTTTTTTTTTTTTTTGATTGCTTGTTGTGACACAGACAGAATGTTTGAAATTTTTTCCACAATTGCTCTTATTACAGAGAATTATTTTATTCTGCATGTATCAAATGCTTTGGTTAAATGAATGGTTTTCACAACACGTTATGAAATCCATACTGTGGAGCAACCCTCACACTCGGGGTTTTTCAATTTACATTCGAGTCTCTCATTACGTTTGCGTATGTATGCCTCCAGAATACTTTCTGGTTCCTCTTTGGACGACCCCATGCAATCTTTCAGGTTAGAGTTGTCCCTGGAATCTTTCAGGTTAGAGTTGTCCCTGGAATCTTTCAGGTTAGAGTTGTCCCTGGAATCTTTCAGGTTAGAGTTGTCCCTGGAATCTTTCAGGTTAGAGTTGTCCCTGGAATCTTTCAGGTCGACCTTTGTAGAGCGAGTAGATTCTTCCTCCTCAGGAATACAACTGAGTGACAATCTATTCCAATAACGTTCGTAAATAATTTGGTTTTCGCAAGGCAATTGCAGAAAGATGGGTTTTCCTTTCAGGCGTTCAAGAGGCCAGGTCTTGGGATATACGGGCAAAGGCTTTTCTAGAGGGTTGATGGACAGTGGAGGGTTGAATAAACAGTCTTGAAGGGATGTGTCAGACAAGGGTTTACCTTCCATACAATCGCTCATATCAACATTTGGGAATGGCTCCTGTTCTCCAACTCGAAACAGGCTCTTAAAAGATTTCCATAGCTTCTGGTACCAGCGATCAGAAGACATGATGCGCTTGAAAATAAAAATTGGAATGCCAAGCCAAAGCCAACAATAAAAACTTTGTTGAGAATATTCTGAGACGAGATGGAGGCACAAAGTGTCTCCACGAAAACTTGCAACTTGCATCAAGCTTTCCACTTTTAAAATGTATCCTTAAAAAAAAAAAAAAAAAAAAAAAAAAAAAAAAATTTTTTTTTTTTTTTTTTTTTTTTTTTTTTTTACTTGTATATATCAGTTTTGGCGGTTGTTTCTTTTACATTTAGAAATAGAATCACACACAAATTTTTTTCTTGTTACTTTTTTATTCTTTACGAATCACCATGCACCAAATTGCAAGCTTCTCGTTTAGTCAATCGTCTCCACAACAAGTAGGCTTTTGTGATGGCACAACTTTTTCGGTGGCACATTTTGCAGGGATATTTCAATTTATTCGGTTCGGGATCCAAATAAACGTTCATTTGCTCGGGAGCCATTCTTTTCAACGACATTAACAAACCCGCCACATAGACATCCATAACTTTACATTCGACGAGAGCTTCCATCACACGTGTTTCCCATTTGCCACGAGAGGATATCGAAACCAGAGCGTGTCCATGACCACCACACATTCCGATTCGTCTACCGCCAACGCTGCCAATCCTCCTGGTTGATGGCGAGATATAAACTGAACGGGAGGTTCAGCATTTACCCAAGACGTGGATTCCATAGCATCCATGATCTATCCACCTTGTTTAATACAGTGGTTAAATGTAGCGGTTAAATGGCAGTTTTAGTGGTTAAATATAACGATTAAATGTAGTGGTTAAATAGCAGTTATAGTGGTTAAATATAACGATTAAATGTGGTTAAATAGCAGTTATAGTGGCTAAATATAACGATTAAATGTAGTGGTTAAATGCTTTTAGCAACAAAAGCTTTAAAGGTTTTAAGCTTTCCATTTAGAAATGAATCAATTCAATGACGATTCGCCCTCCGTCGCACATTTCTTGACACTTTCCTCCTTGGTGTCTTCCTCAGCGGGCCTCTTCTTTTTCGTCTTGTCCAGCTGTTCTCGACGCCATTCGGCCAGGTCGGCCGTTTGCCCACGTACATACTCGACGTACATGTCTTTATACTCGGTGTGGGTGCAGGTTTCATTAAAAATGCTTTCCAAAAATGATCGGCATTCTTGGGGTGTATTCACCACGTCATAGCGGTACAACAGGCGGACGGCTCGGACGTGTTTGCCACGCAAATCTTGGGCGTCGTATCGAAACAATTCCACATATTTCTTGGGATCGTCTCCCTGGTAGCCATCCATGGCAAAGAATTCGTAAATGGTTTTGGGATCCGTGACTTTGTTCAAAATACTCCCCAATTTGATCAAATCCGAAGATCGGACATAATCTCGACCCAAAATACGTTCAACACAATGTTGTTCGTCCAAGGTGGCATTTTTGGAACGTTGCGTCCAGATTTTGAGCAAATCCTGGTGAAGATTCGAATCCATCAGGTAGGGAGCCTGGCGAGACAATTCCAAGACATGGGACCAGGGTAGATGGAAAGAATCAGACACTCTCTTCAAGATGCGTGTGACAAGAGTCTCATAGGTGAGATGTGGATTGTCAGAGGTTTCAATCTCTCGTGCAAAGAGACCGTAGGGTGAAAATTGTTTGTCCTCCATGATACTTGATTGTAGAGTAAACGTCAAGCGTTTGACTTTTAAACTATCATACCAAAAAAAAAAAAAAAAAAAAAAAAAAAAAAAAAAAAAAAAAAAAAAAAAAAAAAATTTTTTTTTTTTTTTTTTTTTTTTTTTTTTTTTTTTTTTTTTTTTTTTTTTTTTTTTTTTTTTTTTTTTATAGTAAGCTTGAAGAATTTTCATTTTACAGCTTGGCAAGTATGATGGCAGAAATCTGGTGAAAGGATATTTACTTGAACAAGTGTTGTGAAAGATATTACTAGCAAGTGTGCTGAAAGAATTTACTTGGCAAGTGTGCTGAAAGATTATCAAATGTGACAAGGTATATTGTTTTTACGTGTCGGGAACCACTACCATAACTTTTGGATTCAATGATCGCAAGACATGAATCGTTTGAGGCATCCGAGTAAACACTTTGGATGAATTTTGTTTATTGTTGAAATTGCTTTTAAACTCAGACTCGGTCACCATTTGAAAAAATTTTTCTCTGGGTGATTCCATTGTTTCCTCCATAGTCTCATCACCAGAGGCTTCCCTAGTTTCATTGGGAGCCTCGTCACCAGAGTCTTCCCTGGTTTCATTGCGAGTCTCGTCATCAGGGGCTTCCCTGGTTTCATTGCGAGTCTCATCACGAGAGGCTTCCTCCGTTTCGTCTCGAGTCTCATCACCAGAGACTTCCATTGTTTCGTCTCGAGTCTCGTCATTTTGACCCTCCCTAGTCATTTCTCGTTGAATATTTAGAATAGCTTCCTTCGTTTCGTCTCGAGTCTCGTCATTTTGACCCTCCCTAGTCATTTCTCGTTGAATATTTAGAATAGCTTCCTTCGTTTCGTCTCGAGTCTCGTCATTTTGACCCTCCCTAGTCATTTCTCGTTGAATATTTAGAATCGCATCCTTTGTTTCATCCACCCTAGGTTTTAGAGAGGCAGGGGAGAGGTATTGCTTCAAGAGTTGCATTTCCATTTCTCGCTGCCTTTCCACGTCTGTAATAAATTCTCGTATCCATTGAGACACGTTGACTGTGTGTTCGTGAGGGCTCTCGACCACTACCAATTTCGGGGAGGGTTTGTAGGAACGTTCAAATAATCGGGGACCCATCACATAGGCCCATCCAGTATCGAGGGCGTTGGAAAATCTTTCGGCCATGGGTACATTTTCACGGTACAGAATTCGATAAGCCACGTCCCTGGGGACCAACTGGGCCCGTTCAGTCTGTGTGGGAAAGATTTGGAAAGAGGGTAACACGTCTCGTCCCCGGACCAGGTCATGCAGAAAACGTTTGGCAAAGGCACTGCCATTTCTTTTACCGAGCAGGTGGGCGAGATCAAAGATGCGGAAATATAATAAACTATCGGCACCTACCAAGACACCCAGAAAGGGGCCGTGGGAGTGGAGAGCCAGCTGAAACCACATGATGAGAGAAGTGTGAATCTAGATGCTGCAAACGATGCACGAGCAAATTTTTTGTCTGTTTGCAGATTAATCCACAATTACTCTTGCAGAGCTTTTAAGTTACCATGATAAAAAAAAAAAAAAAAAAAAAAAAAAAAAAAAAAAAAAAAAAAAAAAAAAAAAAAAAATTTTTTTTTTTTTTTTTTTTTTTTTTTTTTTTTTTTTTTTTTTTTTTTTTTTTCATAACTTGTAACTTGTACTAACAACTGTAAACAAAAATTCATAGTAAAAAGATATTGTTTTGAGAGCTTTGATGTAATCGGTAGTCAAATACTTTTGGGGGTTTCACAATACAGGTGTAAATGTCCACAACTCTCCATTCGGTAGTCGGGCTGTCCTTGTCGGTATTCTCGTGCCACGTTCCAATTCCCTGTGTAATCCACTACTGGATGGAGAGGATGAAGCATGTACCCTTTGCAATACGGTGGGCAAGGGCACTTTAGTAAAATTTGGAGTAGGCTTCACTATAGCGACGGGTCGTTGAACATTGGAATCTCTTTCTTTCCACGTAAAATGCATTTCGTTTTGAAAATGTCTTTGACTCTGCTCCTCTTTACTAAAAGGCATCGTATAAGGTGCACTCTGATTGTTACTCTTGTTTTGGCGCATGACCCACAAATTCATGATTCTTGCTTTGCTTACTCATCTTTCTCCTCCAGCAATTGGTTCAAGCTAGTAATGATTCGTTTGCCCTGTGATTGAGCGTGTCTCACAGGTTTCATTTGCAGATACGCTTCCAATTGCCAAAGATGTGGGTTTTTGCGATGGATACTCCAAAAAGTTTGAGAGTACGACCTTACGCAAACGGTGATGGTGTGAAATTTCAGTTCCAAACTAGGATAATGATAGATGAACGAACGTAGGATCAAATTACGCATAGCCGCGGGGGTCACAATGCCATCCTCAGTTACATAGGGTGCTACCAAAGGATGGTTTTCTTTGTAAAAGAATCCAGTTTCGGTACGTTCAAATTTGATATTCACAAAACCATGGATTTTGGAAGCATATCCATAAAATTCCAGATGAGTACCAACTCGACAAGGTAAAATTTGATTTTCCACCAAGATGGGAAATGTGACCTTGGGAACAATAATGAAGTAATAATGGTCCGACTTGAAAATTTCAATCATGATGAAAGTGTTGAATGTAAGACTCGGCTCTCAGTACTTAAGTGATACACAAAAAAAAAAAAAAAAAAAAAAAAAAAAAAAAAAAAAAAAAAAAAAAAAAAAAAAAAAAAAAAAAAATTTTTTTTTTTTTTTTTTTTTTTTTTTTTTTTTTTTTTTTTTTTTTTTTTTTTTTTTTTTTTTTTTTTTTTTTTTTAGTGTATAGTTTGTAATTTGTTCTCTGACAAAAGTTTTGCACAACAAAACAAAATGATGATTTTTCTTGCCATCATTTGGGAGCAAACAAATACCTTTGGTTCCATCTTGACCAAACTCTGGATTGTCGTTTCAACACGAGAATCTGGTTTCTCTATTGTTTCATCCAATTTCATGGGAATAGAAGAGCACGTTGTTTCCTCAGATTCCATGGGAATGGATGAGTTGGTTGTTTCATCCGATTCCATGGGAATGGAGGAATTTAATAACGTTCTTTCATCCGATTCCACGGGAATGGATGAGTTCAATGACGTTCTTTCATCCGATTCCATGAGAATAGATGAGTTCAATGACGTTCTTTCATCCGATTCCACGGGAATGGATGAGTTCAATGACGTTCTTTCATCCGATTCTATGGGGAGGGAGGAATTCAATGAGGTGGCTTCAACAGAGTAATCGTGGTCAGAAAAATTTATCTCTATTCTTTCATCAGACTCCATGGTCAAGTCAACCATTTCACTAGATTCCACGGTCAGGGCAGCAGTTTCATGAGTGACCAGGAAAGCAGTCTCCCCACTCGTGAGGCAAGCAGTTTCACCCGTCGTAAGGCAAGTGGTTTCAATCACGGGTTGAGATACATTGTGAGGATCGGATAAAATTGAGTCGAAAAATAATTCTTCTTTCGGGTTGGGGTAATCTGTGGAGATTGGAGCTTTCACTGGAATCCATTTTTGAGATTTGACTTCTTCTCGACGAACTCTGTACACATCGAGTTTGAAACGATGAATCCACTCGGGTATAAACACACTTTTAGCGTCAGGCAAGTCCACCAGGGTCAAGGTAGGACCCTTTTTAAACTTGTCGGTAATCTTTCGCATACCTGATGGGTGAGCATAGCCCATGGTGAGGGCCTTTAAGAATAAATCTCTCATCGTGACATTTTCAGAATGCAGGATGGAAAACAATCCTTGGATGTTGACTAAACGGGTATTGTGGATAGTCTTGGGATACAAACGATGAGAAGGTAAGACATTTTTGCATGGAAACACAAAGGAAGTAAACTTGGAGTGAATATGGCGAATCTTTAACAGTTGACCAAGATCCCAAACACGAAAGTACAAAAGACCATCCACCCCAATCAAGACTTGGACTGGGGGGGCTGAAGCATTAAGAGCCAACTGGAACCACATGGCAAGATGTTGAGCTGCAGTTCATAAAGTGTTTTATACTAAGCATCGTAAAAAAAAAAAAAAAAAAAAAAAAAAAAAAAAAAAAAAAAAAAAAAAAAAAAAAAAAAAAAAAAAAAATTTTTTTTTTTTTTTTTTTTTTTTTTTTTTTTTTTTTTTTTTTTTTTTTTTTTTTTTTTTTAAATATGAAAGATACAACTTTAAACTTACAAAGTTTATTGTTTTCAAGCTTGCAGATCACACAAGGCAGTTCATGTTTGTAGATTAAAAAGTCAATTAAGCTTGCAGATCACACAAAGGCAGTTCAGGCTTGTAGATTAAAAAAGTCAATTAAGGCTTGCAGATCACACAAAGGCAGTTCAGGCTTGTAGATTAAAAAAGTCAATTAAGGCTTGCAGATCACACAAAGGCAGTTCAGGCTTGTAGATTAAAAAAGTCAATTAAGGCTTGCAGATCACACAAAGGCAGTTCAGGCTTGTAGATTAAAAAAGTCAATTAAGGCTTGCAGATCACACAAAGGCAGTTCAGGCTTGTAGATTAAAAAAGTCAATTCCGGCTGGCAGCTAACACACAGACGTTACGCATTTGGTTCTTCTTCCCTCCAGCGGAAACACTTTATCATTTCGTGGACCATGATATCGGCGCGGTGTTCTTTTCCCACATATTGCATCACGTCGGGAAGGAGGCGGTCTAAATACATAAACGTCGCCAGATCCGTGGCTCCAATCGAAAGGTCCCATCCATGATTGTCCCTTTCCAGGTAGTCTTTTAATAAACGAGACTGTAAAAAGTGTTCCAGCTCCTCTTGGGGGACTCGAACAATGTCGTGATGATCCCAACCTTCATCTTCTGTCATGAGGGAATGGGAATGCTTTAAATTTTTTACAATGTCCTGGTATGAAAATGCTTGCAGGCTTTCCAGACTCGGGCGAATCTCAATTTGCTTGTTGTCGAATGGACTGGCAAAAAAGATGCGACAAGGCACCCATTGTCTTTGATAGCGCATCCACTCAATGGAAACGAAATAGTCGCAATTGGGTCGGCTGGCCATGACTGGAACAAGAACTGGAGCAGCAAGGAGATGCGTTTGAGAGGCAATGAGCAGCTGATGTAAAGTCGTTGAGACGTGTGCTCGCTTATAAAGGCACCAAGCAAAAAAAAAAAAAAAAAAAAAAAAAAAAAAAAAAAAAAAAAAAAAAAAAAAAAAAAAAAAAAAAAAAATTTTTTTTTTTTTTTTTTTTTTTTTTTTTTTTTTTTTTTTTTTTTTTTTTTTTTTTTTTTTTTTTTTGCAATGATGGTATCAAGCTTCAAGAGTCTTCTTCATCGATGGAATTGAGCAAGCTTTGTATCAATTGTTCCATCGTGCCTGGTATAAACTCCAACTCTGCTGTCGCGTCATCCTCGGAAAGACTTTCAGATATCATGTCATCCTCGGAAAGACTTTCAGATATCATGTCAGATTCAGAATCCGAATATGGATAGCCATCAGAATTTGAATTAGTTTCAGAATCCGTGTCGGAGATTACAGCTTCCGCGTCAGAACCAACAATGTCTCGTAAAACGCTAAAGGCGAATCCAGAGGGACCACACCCAATTCGAGTTTTATCTCTTTTGCGTATTTTACCACGACAATAAGGACATGTATCTTTTTGGCTCTCCACCCATTGTTGTAAACACTTTGAATGAAACGTGTGTTTGCATAGAATCAGGGTGTAGAGTTCAGAATCATCATCACAGCTCAAACATATGGAGCAATTCATTTCAGCTTCATTGTTGGAATGTGACATCTTTGACCCTAGAAATGGATCCAAGCACATGGAATGTGCCTTACGATTTCTGGAGGGTCCCCAGTGAAACCAACTTGTTTCACCAAAATGAAAAAATTATCCACGGGTGACAAAAGAATGTCGGGTGTCTTGTGATGTACTGCGAGAGATGGAGGCATATTGAATCATATTCGCTTTAAAAGTCCAAGCAGATGACATCGAGCTTTAAACATATAAAGCAATACAAAAAAAAAAAAAAAAAAAAAAAAAAAAAAAAAAAAAAAAAAAAAAAAAAAAAAAAAAAAAAAATTTTTTTTTTTTTTTTTTTTTTTTTTTTTTTTTTTTTTTTTTTTTTTTTTTTTTTTTTTTTTTTTAAACAATATATCTCAAGGTAGCAGCTTTGCGAATTTCTTTTGTTGGTTCTTAGTGAAGCAGGACATGTCTATCACGACGCTTTACAAGCTCATCAATTCCTCTTCGAATATTGTCGTTCGTTGTCCAATTTGTTTTGAATCCATGACCTTTGGACAATACTATCATAGACATGCTTTGAAAGAACATTCTTTAAAGAATCGTAAAGAGTGCGTTTTTTGCCTGGGAATGACATCTTGGCCTCATGGGCAAAGAATGAAACGTGAGAATGTGCAACATGTCTTGGAATGCTTAAAGCGTTTCGTAAACCCCCCAAACAATGCCTCCCTTAGAATGAATTATGATGAAATGGATGAAGAAATTTGTGAATGTCAACATTTTGTTTCAATCCCACGTGATATGTTGGGTCGATCCAAAGATGGGAACAATGCAATTTTGTACAAATCATTATTTGAAAAACCTGAAATGTGGAGGAGCGATGGAGTGAAATTTACTGAGAGTAGTGGTTTGGGCGAAGATGTTTACGGAATCATTCAACGTTATCGGAAAAAAGACTTGAATTGGTTTCACATCATGGTGAAACATGACGCGTTTCCCATATTCTACCGCGAAATAGAAACTATTCAAAATGAAATTGTTGTTCTTCCTTTCTGGTGTCTGTGTGATGGGTTGATGGCGGGAAGTGCTAGAGTACAGCATCGGCACATGATTTTAGCGTGTGAGCTAGATGGTCAGTTTGAGTTTGTTTGGACGAAAAAATTTAGATATAATATTCCAAATAATGGTATGGCCAAAAGACGCATCAAAATTGAGAGTGTATTTCATTTGGTACGAACGATTGTGTACGTGAGTCGAAAGAGAGCTTCCTGTGATGGAAGAATTTTGAAAAATTTGAAAGATTCCAATAAAACTTCCCATTTTTACATCAATCGTCCCATGCACGACCATAGTATTGCGTTTCTCTGTACCTTATTTCCAGGTGGGGTTGAAAGGTTACTCATGGAACAAAATGGAGGTAAAAAGGTGGTGGATTGGGAAGAAGTAGCCGTGCGTGTAAGCGACTTGCATCGTCACTTAAAATGGGGTGTATCCATCAAAGTGATTGGTTGGAAGCATTTATACTGTGCCATTCCCCTTGACCGACGGTTCAAACCTACTGAGGAAGAAACACCTCTATATTTGAGCTTGTGTAACAATAAGAAAATGTATTTGAAAGAAAGAAACCTAGGAGATCGAGAAGAGTGTTGTTCTTTAAGATGCCTCCGAGATGAAATGTATACTTTGTCACCCGCACAACAAAAAACCATGAATCAAATTAAAACAGTGAAAAATAAAACTATAATAGAACGAAACTTTTACTGGCAAAATAAATTGGCTGTTTGTTTTGTCGAACGAGATGTCATGAGAAAGAAAATGGCTTGCTTGACAGCAAGACAACAAAAGTAAATTGTAAGTACACATTTAAAAAAAAAAAAAAAAAAAAAAAAAAAAAAAAAAAAAAAAAAAAAAAAAAAAAAAAAAAAAAAAAAAAATTTTTTTTTTTTTTTTTTTTTTTTTTTTTTTTTTTTTTTTTTTTTTTTTTTTTCATAGATTGATTGTAAATTTTATTTGCTTCTGAAAGATATTTCAAACACCTTAAAGATATTTTAAACTTGCCTCATTTCAAACCCTCACATTCTTTTTTGTGGATCTTACAAAATGTTCCGGGAAGGACTTGTAAAATGACCCTTTTCAAACTTTATTTGCTTCATTTCAAACCCACGTTTGAAAGTCGTACGAGTTTTTATATGAGCAGCTTCCCATTTAAAAGTGAATCGTATGTAATTTCCCCTTGCACACTTTTATCGAAACCCCAAAATCAGGGGTCCCAGTGCCTTTATCGCTATACCATTCACATATGGCAATCACTGTAAAATAGGAAACATCTCTCGTTTTACAGTTGTTACCATAGACTCCATACAGTCGGTCGAATAAATAGTTGAGCACCGTGACCCTTTCAAAAAATGATTGAAAATGGAAAACGACCCTTTCTGAGTATCCTCTCAAAGCGTCTTGAACTTCTCTTCAATATCCATATCGAAACTTTTTTCAAATTCCTCCGAAAAATATTTTTGATGGAGGCGAGAAAATTTTTCAGCCCATCCCAGACGAATGATTTAAAACGGGGGGGGGGGTGATCCACAAATGAAATGGAGACATGTCAGGGGGCGATACACAAATGAAATGGAGACATGTCAGGGGGCGATACACAAATGAAATGGAGACATGTCAGGGGGCGATACACAAATGAAATGGAGACATGTCAGGGGCGATACACAAATGAAATGGAGACAATGCAACGTTGGTATGTCGAGAAGAGACAGAATCATTCCAATATGGGTGTATATCTTGTTAGAAAATTGGGGACGACCCATCTCACGACTTTATAATCTTGGCGTGTCTAGGAAACACGGAGGTCTCAACTGGCAGCCAGCAGGCGAGTCCAATTTTTTTGTGTCAAGTTTTTAAAAAGATGCATTCCAATCTTGGTGGATAATGTGGCCCGAAAAAAGGGGACCCAGTCGACATGCGACTCAGTCCCCCAATTTTCGGATTTTTGAAGATTTTGGCTAAAAACATTTACCGATAAGACTTGCAGAATCTGCGAATTTCCAACATTACGCCAAATCCTGAAAGTCTTAACGAAAAACATTTAGCATTTACCTGTTGCCATGGAAATTCTTTTTCCGTCAAAACTGCCAGATTTGAAATATTCAATACAAACCCAAACCTGACAGTTTTAACCAAAAACAAAATTTCTAAACTCTTGACTGCATTCAGAAGCACTCTGATTTCTGGCTGCTAGCTGCTCGCCTTTTATATATTCTAGTGGTGTCACGTGAAACGATTTCTATTGGTTGACGCTTTTCAACCTTGAAACTAATCTTTTAACGTATTTTTGTGCATCTTTTTAACACAAGTTTTAAAAGAGAAGCCGTCCAACGTTGGCACCTTCCTTAACCCGAAAAAAGGGGGACCGAGTCGACTCTTGTGTCGACTCAGTCCCCCGTTTTTCGGTTCAATATTTACAGTTCAGTTCAATATTTACAGTTCAGTACAATATTTACAGTTTAGTACAATATTTATTTACAGTTTAGTACAATATGTATTTACAGTTTAGTACAATATGTATTTACAGTTTAGTACAATATGTATTTACAGTTTAGTACAATATGTATTTACAGTTCAGTAAAATATTTTACAGTTCCGTCCAATTTTTTACAATTCCATCCCTTTTTTTTACAATCCAGTCCATTTTTTTAAAAGTTCAGTCAATATTTACAGTTTAGTCCAATATTTACAGTTCCATATTTCAAATTTTCTCACTTACTCTACCAGATCCGCCATTTGTCTATTATATTCGGCGTGCAGCTTTTTAAAGTTTTGCAGGTATCTGGCAAAACGGTATGACTTTACCATAGTGCACTCGGAAATGTCAGAATATTCATGCACCTCATCGTGCAGGTGATCTGGTAGAGCATGATCATTCAAGTCCTGAAACTTTGGCAAAGTTTCCAAATTTATTGTAAAGAGCCCCAGCTGCTCAAAGATTTTGCGCTGGTCGGTTCCCTTGACCACGATGAGGCCTCGATTTCCTTGCGCCAGGTGGCAAAATTTGCCCCTGACGCAAAAGGACAGGTACTCCAATGGCACAGATCCAGGGATGTGACTCTTCAAACTGAGGCGCTCGTTAATAAAACGGTTGGCCCGACAGTCTTTCGAGGTGGTAATTAGGTTGCAGTGATCCACCGTGATGCAAATTACTTCGGGGTCTTTTCCATCCTCCGGAATCGTGGCAATGGACAATTCGACGGGCACAGGCTTGCCTCCACGGTGAAACACATTGGCATGGGCGAAGAAGGCTAAATGAGACATGTTGCTTTCAGAGAACTCTGAGAGAGAATGTCTCTGGCTGCTGATGGCTCGCCTTTTATACTCTGGTGGGTCACGTGAATCGATTCCTATTGGCTGATACTCTCCAACATTGAAACACTATCCATATCATGAGTCATCTATTGTCTTATTGATTCAGCATTGAAACACTATCCATATCATGAGATATCTATTGTCTTATTGATTCAACATTGTGATGACCTCGCAAAAAATACAAGCATCACTAGGCACTTTTTGACTGATTCTATCCAACAGGACCATGCAAAAAAATAAAACTACACTCGCCAAGCATCTTTAGGTTGAATCTGTTCATCCTTGGTAGAAATCTTGTGGCCTCTTTTTAGTACAAGTTTTTAAAAGAGATGCTCTCCAACGTTGGCACCTTCCTTAACCCAAAAAAAGGGGGACCGAGTCGACTCTTGTGTCGACTCGGTCCCCCTTTTTCTGGGCCCATGGGCATTTTTACAGTTCAATATTTACAGTTTTCTCACTTACTCTACCAGATCCGCCATTTGTCTATTGTATTCAGCCTGCAGCTTATTGAAATGCTGCAGGTATCTGGCAAAACGATAAGACTTCACCATGGTGCACTCTGAAATGTCAAAGAATTCGTGCACCTCATTGTGCAGGTGATCTGGTAGAGTTCGGTCATTGAGGTCCTGGAACTTTGGCAGAGTCTCCAAGTTTATTGTAAAGAGCCCCAGCTGCTCAAAGATTTTGCGCTGGTCGGTTCCCTTGACCACGATGAGGCCTCGATTTCCTTGCGCCAGGTGACAAAATTTGCCCCTGACGCAAAAGGACAGGTATTCCAGTGGCACAGATCCAGGGATGTGACTCTTCAGACAGAGGCGCTCGTTAATAAAACGGTTGGCCCGACAGTCTTTCGAGGTGGTAATTAGGTTTGAATGATCCACCGTGATGCAAATTACTTCGGGTCTTTTCCATCCTCCGGAATCGTGGCAATGGACAATTCGACGGGCACAGGCTTGCCTCCACGGTGAAACACATTGGCATGGGCGAAGAAGGCTAAATGAGACATGTTGCTTTCAGAGAACTCTGAGAGAGAATGTCTCTGGCTGCTGATGCCTCGCCTTTTATACTCTGGTGGGTCACGTGAATCGATTCCTATTGGCTGATACTCTCCAACATTGAAACACTATCCATATCATGAGTCATCTATTGTCTTATTGATTCAGCATTGAAACACTATCCATATCATGAGTCATCTATTGTCTTATTGATTCAGCATTGAAACACTATCCATATCATGAGATATCTATTGTCTTATTGATTCAACATTGTGATGACCTCGCAAAAAATACAAGCATCACTAGGCACTTTTTGACTGATTCTATCCAACAGGACCATGCAAAAAAATAAAACTACACTCGCCAAGCATCTTTAGGTTGAATCTGTTCATCCTTGGTAGAAATCTTGTGGCCTCTTTTTAACACAAGTTTTAAAAGAGAAGCCCTCCAACGTTGGCACCTTCCTTAACCCAAAAAAAGGGGGACCGAGTCGACTCTTGTGTCGACTCGGTCCCCCTTTTTCTGGGCCCATGGGCAATTGTTTTTACTCTACCAAAGCTGAAACTTTGGAGCTCCATTCCGCCTGCAGCTTGTTGAACCGCTGCAGGTATTTTGCAAATTGAAACGATTTCAGCATGGTGCAATGAGACACGTCCCCTTCTTCGTGGAGGTCATCATGCATGGGGTTGGGAAAGGTTCCATCACAAAGGGTGTTGAATTTGGGCAGCATCTCCAGAGCCATGGTGGAGAGTCCCAACTCTTTGAATGTTTTTTGCTGCTTTGGGCTTTTGACTACGATGAGGCCTTTTCTACCTTGGGACAGCTGGTCAAACATGCCCCTCACGCAATATCGCAACCATTGCGCCGGCACACTCTTGGGCAGCGGGCGCACCAGACGAAGACGGGCGTTTTTGCAGGCATTGGAACTCATGTCTTTGGGTGTGGAGGTCAGGTCCTCGTGGTTCACCGTAATGCAGAGCACTTCGGGATCACTGCCATCCCTGGGAATGGTGGCAATCGATAGCTCGATGGGCACTGGTTTGCCCAGGTGGTGCAACACGCTGGCATGGGCAAAATAGGCGGGTTGATTCGACATGTTGCTGAGAGAGAATAATTCTGCTGGCTAGAGGCTGGCGTTATATATGCTCGAGGAGCGTGACGTCAACTGGCATTCCATGTGCCAAGGCCTTTTGATGCGAGCGCTCCACGTGTTTTTCCAAAGCCCGTTTCCAAGGTTGGGGCATCAGCAGACGCCAAGGGAGGTGTTTATCTCGATGCATTTCCCAATCATCCAACCACGTTAATAATGTCACGTACACATCCACCAAACGCGTGCATTGCGTGAGATTCAACGCGTACGCCTCCTTATTGTGGGGTTGATACGCCTCCCAAACTCGGCGAGACGGGGGACGACCCAATTGAAAAAATCTCAACTCGACTCCTGGATCCCACGTCAAATCCAAATGACTCGTAAACACGACCACTGTTTTTCCAAACGACCGAGGAACGTGCACACCAAAATTGGGCTCAAAAATAATGGTGTAAGGATAGTCTTGCTCGAAATATGTAACTCGATCCGGCCACCGACCCAGATTTCCAAAAACAATCGTAGTGCGAGAACGACACTGGTCCAATAAATTTTGTACCGAAACCATTTTTTTTACATCCTCTTGTGTAATGTGTCAAGGTTGGTATTTTTTTGGACAAAAAAATCAGACTTGTTTCCATAAAACAATTTTTTTTATTTACAAAAAATTATGTACAAAAAAAATGTACAAAACAATCATTATTTACAAATATTACATACACAACTGCCAAGATTTATTTGCAACACAAATTTAGAGGTTCTGTCACTTTAAACCCAACAGTGTATCTTTTCATAGGGTTCATTCTGGGCATTGTCAAATCCAGGGGTGCTTCCGGCTGCTCCATGGCCAACCCCTCTTCAAAATGGTCCAAAAACGATATAATGTCATTATTTGGATCAAAGAGGGAAGGCACCGTATGAATCAGCTGGGGTTCTTGTGCATGGGCTGGGGGGGCTTCCATCACTTGTTCAGGCCCCAAGCAGTCTCCAAATACGTTTGACATTAAATGGTCAAACGAGGTCTCCACAGGTGGATCTGGAAACTGGATCTGCTGAGGTGGAAACTGGACAGGTGGATCTGGAAACTGGATCTGCTGAGGTGGAAACTGGACAGGTGGATCTGGAAACTGGATCTGCTGAGGTGATTGAGACAAAGGTGGATCTGGAAACTGGATCTGCACAGGTGATTGAGACAAAGGTGGATCTGGAAACTGGATCTGCACAGGTGGCTCTGGCTTACGAGTCTGCTGAGGTAATCGAATCTGCACAGGTGGCTCTGGTAATTGAATCTGCACAGGTGGCTCTGGTAATTGAATCTGCACAGGTGGAATGGACACGGGTTGAGGAGCAGCCAAGGCAGGTCTGGCAATCATCACAGGGGGTCGTACGACCGGTGTAACGAGTGTTTTGTGGGATTTTTTTGGAATCCTAAAATGTTTCTTGGGGGGAGGATACACCTCTTCCTCCAAAGGTCGCTTGCTCGTCTCACCATGAGCCGGGGTCGGAGGAGGTAGCTTGTAGGCTTTCTGATGATATCGCTTCACCTTTCGGAAATCCCCCAGGTTGAATCCGCTCTGAACAAGTTGAGGAAGAATAGTTTCGGGGATAATGTCCACCCCAAATACGGTCTTTTGAACTGTAAGTAAAATGTAACGAGTTCCTGCCGGGATGGGATAGGCTGTATGGGGCTCCAACACTTTTCGATGATAGAGCATTTGGTCAAAGGCCTCAAAACTCCTTCTATACAGATTGAGTTTGCTTTGATACTTTAAACTGGAGGAGGGCAGTTCGTACATCAGCATGGGCACATGGGTAGTTTGGATCAAATGAATCTCCCCCCGTTTCACGGTGCGAAGTCCAAAGGTGAATCCAGTTTTTACGATGTACATGTTTTCGTACAGGAATCCCATCCGTTTGTCCGTATTCTTCAGCGGTCGATCGGGATTTCTCATTAAGCCTTGCGACACCTTTTCCCACATCATCTCGTCCGGTTCAAAGGGATTTTGTCTCCTCGCTGCCAACACGGCCCGCTTGAAATTGTCCATATACGATCGTCTGCAATGCCAACTATCGTTACAAAACATGACAAACACACGTTTCGTGGCCATCTCCTGATACAGGATGAATGCTTTGACGAGGCCCTGTCGAGCTGCATATTCCAACGTCTCGATTTTCTCGGGCAGCGTCACTGGTACCACGGTGCTGGATAGGTGCTCTGGGAAGGCATCGATTGCGTCCATGCTGCTGGCGAGTCGAGAGACGACTGATTTGAAGCGTCCCAACGAGCTCTCCTTTTATACGTTTCAGACAGGATGTGGGCGGAGCTTGCCCAAACCAATCTTGCTCACGAATGAAAAATGGGATTGATGGGTTGATGCAGAATAGCGCACATGCCTTGCACGGCTACCCAACGATGACAGTGCGTCTCGCTACAAAAGGGACATTCCCCCCTGTTTCGTTCGTTGGCATTTAACAGCATCACGGGAATTCTTTTGAACGGACTGGCTGAGCTCCAACTCGCTTGAATTTCTTTAAATTTGACCTTGGATTGTTGATCCGTCACGCAAATGGTACCGATATTGAGGTAATGTAAATATTTAAATAGTTCGTTGGGACATTGCCGATCCATGGCATACGAGACGACACCGTTGGTGAGCGTGAATCCCTCGTCTCGGAGACACAACACGGCCAAACCTTGGCTGTGGAAAAACACTTGAGCCGACACTTGAGAAGTGGGAATCAATCGATGGGCATACGGGGGTCGCCTGGGTCTAAAGTCAGGTCTACGATAGGGTGGTCGGAAATTGGGTCTGCGATACAATCTGGGATCTCGGGGCCTATTCTCGTTTCGTCGAGGAGAAGGTCGAGAATCTCGTTGAATGATGGAAGCTACGTTTCTCACAGGTGAATTCATCTTTCTCACAGGTGAATCCATCCTTCTCACAGGTGAATCCATCCTTCTCACAGGTGAATCCATCCTTCTCACAGGTGAATCCATCTTTCTCACAGGTGAATCCATCTTTCTCACAGGTGAATCCATCTTTCTCACAGGTGAATCCATCTTTCTCACAGGTGAATGCATCCTTCTCACAGGTGAATGCATCCTTCTCACAGGTGAATGCATCCTTCTCACAGGTGAATGCATCTTTCTCACAGGTGAATCCATATTTCTCACAGGTGAATCCATCTTTCTCACAGGTGAATCCATCTTTCTCACAGGTGAATGCATCTTTCTCACAGGTGAATCCATCTTTCTCACAGGTGAATCCATCTTTCTCACAGGTGAATCCATCTTTCTCACAGGTGAATCCATATTTCTCACAGGTGAATCCATCTTTCTCACAGGTGAATCCATCTTTCTCACAGGTGAATGCATCCTTCTCACAGGTGAATGCATCCTTCTCACAGGTGAATCCATCTTTCTCACAGGTGAATGCATCCTTCTCACAGGTGAATCCATCTTTCTCACAGGTGAATCTGTCTTTCGCTTTGGCACAGGTGAAGAAACAATTGGTTCAGGTGCAACAGGTGACTCCACGGAATCAGAGGATTCTTCAAATTCCATTCGTTGTGGAGACTCAATGAATTGTTCAGGTACCATAGGTAATTCAGGTAAGGATTCATAAATCATGGATTCTTCTTGAGATGGATCATGGGATGGAGAAGCCACTGGAGTTAGTGGTAAAGGTGAAAACACAGGTGTTGGTACATTGAACAAGTCAATCAAATCATCATACTCTGGAGAAGAATCCATTGTGTACGATTGAGTATGACGAGACGCGTGCAGTATTTAAACTCTTCTCTCTCTAAAAAAAAAAAAAAAAAAAAAAAAAAAAAAAAAAAAAAAAAAAAAAAAAAAAAAAAAAAAATTTTTTTTTTTTTTTTTTTTTTTTTTTTTTTTTTTTTTTTTTTTTTTTTTGTATCAACCTTTGTTAGTCTGAAAGGTTTGCAAGTGATCTCGAAAGTTGAGAGATGGCTGAAGGAGGTTGAAGGAACCTTTTTATTCTATTGTTCCAACGCCATGTATTGGAAGAGATCCTGTCCACTCTTTTTCTCTGCCACAACTTTGTCAATATTTTATTTTCAACTGACATATTTTGCAATTTAGCGTTCAACTCCTTTTCTTTTGCTTTCAACACGTCATTTTCCTCTTTCAACAAGTCTCTTTCCCTCTGAATCACGTCCCTTTCCCTTTCAATTAGGTCGCTTCTCGCTTTCATCTCGTTGAGAATTTGATCGTTTTTCACTTTCATCTCGTTGAGAATTTGGTCGTTTTTCACTTTCATCTCGTTGAGCTTGGACCTTAATATCACCTTGTGGTCCATGGCACATGCTTGTTTTGTTTTCTTGACCTCATTCATCATATTTTGTTGTTTACGAGACAACACGTACATTTCATCTTTAATGCGTTGAAATGAACGCTCGGCTCCATGGTTTCCCTCCTTTACATGCAATTTTTTGTTACCGTATAGATTCAAATACAGAGGTGTCAATTCCTCCGTTTCCTCGTAACGCGGATGCAAGGGAATCACACAATTTAAACACTTCCAGCCCGTCACATGGATGGGTACACTCCATTTCAAATGACCCCACGCGTCCGGTACACGCTTGGCAACCTTTTCCCAATTCGACACATTTTTACTGCCCACCTGCTCCCACAGTAATTTTTCTATTCCACCTGGAAATAGAGTACAGAGAAAAGCAATACTGTGCGGGTGTAAGGGTCGATTGATGTGAAAATGCGATCCATTCTGCAGATTGTTTAATTGTTCAGGAATCTCGCCCTTGTCACACGACGATTTGGGTTGACTCACGTAGACGATGGTTCGCACCAGATGAAAGGCATTTTTAATCTTGACGCATTTTTTGGCATGACCGCTCTTGGGAAAATCATAACGAACTTTTCCTTTCCAGACGTCTTCAAACGCACTCTCTTGTTCACACGCTACAATCATGTGTCGATGCTGTAGGGTACCCCCACCATCACACAGACACCAAAAGGGTAATAGGACACATTGATCTTGAATCTTTTCCATTTCCCGGCGAAACGTATCAAATACATCCTGTTTTACCATAATGTGAAACCACACCCAATCTTGCCTCAAATAACGCTGAATCATTCCCCACACATCTTTTCCTATCCCCTCTTCCCACATGTCGGGTTTTTCAAGCAACGCATCATAAAACCCACCATATTCGCTCAATCTATCTTTGGTACGACCCTGCATTTCCCGAGGCATGGGTTGAAAGTGTCTACATTCACACACTTTCTCCCCCCTCACCTCTTCCATAATCTCCTCTTCCACCTTGGCCTCGTCTACGAAACGTTGCAAACACGACGTGAGATGATTTATGTTTTCAGGACGATTCTTTTGTCCATGAGGCCATTGTTTTCTTCCGAAACAAAACATGCATTGCTTCCGACCGTCCACCTTATGTGTTTGGGACGCATGTTTTTTATAAAAGTGACGCACGGTCATTTGCTCCAGACATTTGGAACACTCTACCAGCGTGCCAGAGCATCTATTGAGATGTCTGTAAAATGAAGTAGAGGATTTGAACATGTCTCCACGGTCACAAGAAGACGATTGTGTAATAAGCAAGCATTAACCTTATTTATCGTGGATCTGTTCTCGTTTCCTAACCCCCCTTTTGAGTTTCCTTCTTTGAATTTCCCAGTTTAAATTTCCCTCTTGGAGTTTCTCCGTTTGAGCGATGCCCTTGGAAGGAGACGTGGGGCCTCAGACATGTCCCCCGTTGGATGGAATTCATTGGATAAAACTCCCGTGTTTGGCTTCCCTTCCATGATTCGTTCTTTGTACCCCCTTTCAACTGTTTCTTCAACATTCTTACTACACGGTTCCATATTGTTTCCCATCTCGAGTTTTTTACCTGAAAAGCACTCCACAGGACCTTTTACAGGCCTCTTTACCTGTTTGAAACATTCTTACTACACGGTTCCATTTTATTTGCCCTCTCGAGTTTTTTTACCTGAAAGCACTCCACAGGACCTTTTACAGGCCTCTTTACCTGTTTGAAACATTCTTACTACACGGTTCCATTTTATTTGCCCTCTCGAGTTTTTTTTACCTGAAAAGCACTCCACAGGACCTTTTACAGGCCTCTTTACCTGTTTGAAACATTCTTACTACACGGTTCCATTTTATTTGCCCTCTCGAGTTTTTTTTACCTGAAAAGCACTCCACAAGACCTTTTACAGGCCTCTTTACCTGTTTGAAACATTCTTACTACAGGTTCCATTTTATTTGCCCTCTCGAGTTTTTTTTACCTGAAAAGCACTCCACAAGACCTTTTACAGGCCTCTTTACCTGTTTGAAACAGGCCCAAAAAACAGGCCCATTATAGCAAGTAGCAGTATAATAAGGAACGTTTTGTTTCCTAGTTCATAATGTATCAAATAATAAGGTGAGTGAAAGGATGAAAATGAAAAGAAGAAATGAATCAAAAATAAAAATAATTTAATAAAATACAGGTAAAATGAATAAAATACAGGTGAAATGAATGTTTCTTGCAAAACATAAAAAATCATTTCAATGGCAGATGGACAAATGATTCTCTCAACAGTTCCACATCAAACCTTCCAACGTTGGTGAGAGGAGGGACCCAAAAAAATGGAAAGGACGTGCTGAGCACATCCTTTCCATTTTTTTGGGTTTGACATTCAAAGTTCAAACAGTCTGCTTACACAGGGGGCAGGTGGGACTCTGGGTCCGCTCCAAACATGCTTTGTGAAACATGTGTCTACATTCGGTCGTGAGGGGAAAATGCATGGGCTCCAGGCAAATGGGACATTTTTCAGGCACGCCAAACACGGGATCTGGGAAGGGAGCACTGTACAAGAGTTGAAGAGCCGTGTGACCCAGCGTCACCCATTGTTCCAAATCCTGCGAGCCCCCATAAGACCAGGCCACGCTCGCCTTTCGGTACAGATCAGGTTTCATGCATTCTGTCCAAATGCCCCGAATATAGGCGCCGTGACCCCTTTCAGCCATCTTGTGGAGCACAAGGTCCTTGGATTTGAAAGGTTCGGCGGCAAAGAGAAAGGCGAGAGAGCGCAATTTTCCAGATTCCCCCGAAGGACAGAGAACGTTGCACAAGGCATCGAGGTCGTGGAGATGGCGTTGAAAGTCCTGCACCGTCAACACCTCTGGAATGGGTAAAGCATTCAGACGATTCCGGAATTCTTTTAAAAAGGCAGCAAATTCCCCGAAATCGGGGGATGAATACTTGACCAGGCAGTGTGCAAACGCTAAATCGTCTCGCATCGTGAGGAATGAATGAGCTCTCTCGCCTCGAGTGCCTCGCTTTTATAGCAGGGAGAAGGCTTCTGATTGGTCGATGCAACTGATGTGAAATTTCAAGGCTGGTAGGATTTAAAAAGGATTCATGAGTAACACTTTTAATTCAACCTTGGCTTGAAAAGAGACTTGAGCTGCTAGCAAAATTATTTTTTCGTAAGTATTAGTTTCAACCTTGGCTGGAAAAGAGACTTGTGCTGCTAGCAAAAGTATTATTTTTGAGAAAGGGTAGCGTCATTTTTTGCAAGTGTCTCATTCCATAGGTTCCAACCTTGGCATATTTATTGACCCAAAAAAATGGGAGAATGATTACTGGTCCCGAGCTATGCTCCTTTCCAGCAATCATTCTCCCATTTTTCTGGGGCTCAACACAATGTCTACCTTTAAAGGTCGGGTTCTCGCAATGGATTGGGTGCCCTGCAGAGAGGACAGGTGTTTTGCACGTCCAGATGTTGTAACAAGCACCGCATGTGGAACAGGTGCCCACAATGCGTTCTTTCTGGCCAGTGCATAGGGCTCAGACAGATGGCACATGAATCTGGTACTTGGAACACGCTCTCGGGCCATTTCAATCCATAGCACCCATCCAACACTGCTTGAGCCAAGTGTGTCCAGGCGGTCAGGTGTTGGGGACCGTGTCTCCTCCACGCCTTGTAGGCCAAGTGATATAGTTTTGGTTTCGCCAAACTAGTCCAAAGGGCTTGTAGAAAGGCCCCTTTTCCTTTGGCAGCCTCCTCCTCCAAATAATCACTGTGCAGGTGGGCCGGTTCTGCATACACAACACATTCAAAGGTGGGCAGGTCACGGGGATCGTAATCGGGCAACACCTTTTGTAGCAGTTCAGCAACGGTTACATCGTGGATGGACTCGACCGTTATGATGTCAGAGGGCATCATAGTCTGCAGGCACTTTCGAAAATTAATCATAAAGGTTATATAGTCCCCAAGATTAGCCTCCTGGTACTTGGCCAGATAGAGTGTAAAAGCTTTCTCGTCTTCCATGTCTCAGGAATAAATGAAGCAGAGAGCGTCTGAGCCCTGCTTTTATAGTCGAGAGAAGGAGGAAGTGGTTTCTGATTGGCCGATTGTTTTGATAAGGGTTCCCAAAGATGAAAGGGGGTCGCCTTTCAAGAGGCAAAGGTCCATGTGATTACCCAACCTTGGCATATAAAGTGTATAAAAAAAAGGGGAGTTTGGGCCAAAGCCCAAACTCCCCTTTTTTTGGTAGGAAAGAAAACAGACGCATTATTACAATAAAAAATTATTTATTGACATTTTTTACAGGATGAAGGATGAATCGACATATACCGGATTTCAACATAGGATGATGGTCAGGCACAAACAAAACAATGCTATGGGTTGGTTGAGCAGGGGTCTTTGGTTGGATGGCGAGTTTTTTATTGGGCAAGAAGGGTGATCGTTCCAAGAGTCTCTTGCCAAGCTCCAGGTGGGAAGAATAGGCCTGGGTACTCTTGTTGCATCGGGTCATCAGAGGTGGAGTAGGCAGGCGTGATGTCACCTCGACATGGGCTCCAGTCATCAAAAGAGAGGGATCCATCATCTCCAAAGGTGTGTCTGGTCTCTCGGGTAAGGATTCCACAAGTCTTTCAGCAGGGGGTGTAGGAATTTTGTCAGCTGATTGTTCTACAGGTGTAGAGGCACTTTCAACAAGTGGTGTAGGAATTGTCTCAGGTTCAGCTGTAGCACGTTCCTGAGGAGGCTCCAATTTTACACCAGCATTCAAAAACGCAATCTCCAAAGGTGTCTTGGGAGCGTTTGGAGATTGCATCTGACGCATGTCCTGCACCTTTTGGATAAAGTCTTGGATCCATTTCCTCACCAAGATGGAATCGGGGATGGGAGAGTCTTGAACTTTCAAGACGGGTGAGGTTTTGTAGCTTTCCACAAAGAGCTTGCCTGGATTCTCTATCAAAGCAAAGCCCATTTGGAGACTGGAGGCAAAACTAGCGGCCAATGACGAGAGTTCGGCATTCAAAATGTTAAAGACAACATCGGGAGTCACGAGTTTAGACTTTTCAGTCATGATTGGATAGCGTTTGTAGAGCGGTAGCACATCCTTGCCTTGAATGACCAGGTTGTCGAAATGTTTGGAAAATTCATACACTTTGGATCGACCCAAGAGAGCTCCAACGTCGACCAGTCGAAAGTAGAGCTTGCCATCTTGTCCCACCATGGCAGCCAATGGATAGTGTTGATGGGGTAAAAGCAGTTTGAACCACATGTCGTCTCGAGGAAACACTGAGCGTGTGTGAGGTTCAACGGAAAGCACTGGAGCTTTTATACTCTTTATCTGAAAAAAAAAATAAAATTTTGATAACATTGACTTGACAACATTGTCTTAAAAAAATTTTTGTGTGTGTAGAATACAATGTCGACTGTTTTCAATGCTTTACTGTACATTATGAGTTTATTAAGTATCTCCAACCACCATCTTTGAGTTTCTTTGTTTCAAACACACCTTTTGAGTTTCTTTGTTTCAAACACACCTTTTGAGTTTCTTTGTTTCAAACACACCTTTTGAGTTTCTTTGTTTCAAACACACCTTTTGAGTTTCTTTGTTTCAAACACACCTTTTGAGTTTCTTTGTTTCAAACACACCTTTTGAGTTTCTTTGTTTCAAACACACCTTTTGTGCTTCTTTGTTTCAAACACACCTTTTGTGCTTCTTTGTTTCAAACACACCTTTTGTGCTTCTTTGTTTCAAACACACCTTTTGAGTTTCTTTGTTTCAAACACACCTTTTGTGTTTGGGTTTAAACACACAGTAAAATTAATTTTATTTTTGTGAATGCCCCATGTCTGCATTCATTTTCATGTTTCAAACACATTTTTGTGTTTCTTTGTTTCAAACACACCCTTTGTTTGGGTTTAAACACACAGTAAAATTAATTTTATTTTTGTGAATGCCCCATGTCTGCATTCATTTTCATGTTTCAAACACATTTTTGTGTTTCTTTGTTTCAAACACACCCTTTGTTTTCGTTTGAACAAACAATAAAAACAATTTTATTTTTGTGAATGCCCCACCTCGACCCACCACTGCATTCACTTTTAAGTTTCAAACACACCTTTTGTATTTGTTTGTTTCAAACACACCTTTTGTATTTGTTTGTTTCAAACACACCTTTTGTATTTGTTTGTTTCAAACACACCTTTTGTATTTGTTTGTTTCAAACACACCTTTTGTATTTGTTTGTTTCAAACACACCTTTTGTATTTGTTTGTTCCAAACACACCTTTTGTATTTGGTTTGTTTCAAACACGCAATGAAAATATTTTTATTTTTTTGTGAATGGCCCTCCACGACCCACCACTGCATTCACTGTGTCGTTTCAAACACACTTTTGATGTTGGAATTGGCACACACCTTTGTTTTGTTTCGTCAGTTGTTGTTTGAAAAGACACAATGTGTCTTTTTACTTACACCATTTCCATTTGTTTCAGGAGAAACCCACCCCATTGTATTATTTGTTTAAACCAATGTTGGAGGGTGTAACACGAAATTAGAGTTTGGTATGAGAATGGGCAAAATACCACAAGACGGAAACGGATTTCGATAAAACCGAGTTTGGATCAAATACCACAAGACGGAAACGGATTTCGATAAAACCGAGTTTGGATCAAATACCACAAGACGGAAACGGATTTCGATAAAACCGAGTTTGGATCAAATACCACAAGACGGAAACGGATTTCGATAAAACCGAGTTTGGATCAAATACCACAAGACGTAAAGCGGATTTCGGTAAAAAATACAAAGCGAGCGTTCGATTTCGGTAAAAAAACGAGTTTGCATTTAGTGCCACAAGACGGAAAGCGGATTTCGGTAAAAAATACAAAGCGAGCGTTCGATTTCGGTAAAAAAACGAGTTTGCATTTAGTGCCACAAGACGGAAACGGATTTCGGTAAAAAATACAAAGCGAGCGTTCGATTTCGGTAAAAAAACGAGTTTGCATTTAGTGCCACAAGACGGAAAGCGGATTTCGGTAAAAAATACAAAGCGAGCGTTCGATTTCGGTAAAAAAACGAGTTTGCATTTAGTGCCACAAGACGGAAACGGATTTCGGTAAAAAACGAGTTTGCATTAAGTGCCACAAAAGAACATATTAAATACATGATATTGTGTAAGATGCCTCGGGCGGGAGGACTTTTACGAAAATTCTAGCGCGTATGCACGTATAGAATGTTTAAGGATAGAGCAGCAAAACTCCAGACCGCCAGAGTGATTATTCAAATAATTTACCAGAATTTTATTTCTTGCTTCCAGCACCTGAAAAGAAACACATATATACACTTAAAAAGGGAATGGTTTCTCTCCTCTGTCTCTGTTTGCAAAAGTGCATAAAGAATGTTTAAGGATAGATCAGTAAAATAGATTTGATTATAACCATTGGTACACACCATTTTATTTGACACGACTGTGTAAGATGCCTCGGGCGGGAGGACTTTTACGAAAATTCTAGCGCGTATGCACGTATAGAATGTTTAAGGATAGAGCAGCAAAACTCCAGACCGCCAGAGTGATTATTCAAATAATTTACCAGAATTTTATTTCTTGCTTCCAGCACCTGAAAAGAAACACATATATACACTTAAAAAGGGAATGGTTTCTCTCCTCTGTCTCTGTTTGCAAAAGTGCATAAAGAATGTTTAAGGATAGATCAGTAAAATAGATTTGATTATAACCATTGGTACACACCATTTTATTTGACACGACTGTGTAAGATGCCTCGGGCGGGAGGACTTTTACGAAAATTCTAGCGCGTATGCACGTATAGAATGTTTAAGGATAGAGCAGCAAAACTCCAGACCGCCAGAGTGATTATTCAAATAATTTACCAGAATTTTATTTCTTGCTTCCAGCACCTGAAAAGAAACACATATATACACTTAAAAAGGGAATGGTTTCTCTCCTCTGTCTCTGTTTGCAAAAGTGCATAAAGAATGTTTAAGGATAGATCAGTAAAATAGATTTGATTATAACCATTGGTACACACCATTTTATTTGACACGACTGTGTAAGATGCCTCGGGCGGGAGGACTTTTACGAAAATTCTAGCGCGTATGCACGTATAGAATGTTTAAGGATAGAGCAGCAAAACTCCAGACCGCCAGAGTGATTATTCAAATAATTTACCAGAATTTTATTTCTTGCTTCCAGCACCTGAAAAGAAACACATATATACACTTAAAAAGGGAATGGTTTCTCTCCTCTGTCTCTGTTTGCAAAAGTGCATAAAGAATGTTTAAGGATAGATCAGTAAAATAGATTTGATTATAACCATTGGTACACACCATTTTATTTGACACGACTGTGTAAGATGCCTCGGGCGGGAGGACTTTTACGAAAATTCTAGCGCGTATGC
>BMAO01022572.1:0-17661 GCA_019973975.1 Trichonephila clavata
ACATTTACATTTTGGCTTTCAGATTGTTCAGTAGTGCTGACATCTATTGGTGCACTTTTTCTAAATCTTTAATTCACGCTCTAGACATTTATTCCTTTCCCGCAATTTGCGCAGTTTTTCTCGCTGACTGTAATGCAACTTTTCTAACTCCTGCAAGTAAAGTAAAAAAAAATCATTATTATTATTCAACATTTATGTATGGATCACAAGAAAGAAATATTATCCTAAACACAATTTTACAAGCATCCTATTAATATACAAAGAATAAAATGAATTTAAGAGAAATATACATATGAAATTTAGCCAACACAATTTGACTAAAATATGCTGCCATCAATCAATATAGAATATATTTGAAAATCAAATATGTAATTTTGAATAAATTTTTTGTCCAAGTTTTTTAACATCAGTTATATTTTTATAAATAAATACATCTTCTGGGTTTCATTTAAATTTGACATTTTCTAGAAATAAAATTATTATTAATTTTATGGAAAATATTAAATCTAGAGAGATACTTCTGAAGAAGGTTAGTTGGGAAAAAATTATACTTTGCAATTTACTATAGAAAAATAATGCAACATACAATGTTTCTCATATACTCATATTGATATCAGTTATTTCATTCTTGAATACATAAGATATATTATTTCAAAACACTTCATTTCTCTATAAAGAAAATATATTTTATTACAATTTTGACTTAAACTTACACATATTTCATATCTATAACAACTTGATAATTTTCTATGAAATCAGCATAATGAAAAATGAATACATTATAACTCTTATCAATTATATAAGTTAGGAATATTTTGCATTTTCCCAAAGCAAGAATCTTTTGTTTTTATTATATTATTAATATGAAAATATGCAGAGGGAAAGGGATTGTTTAAACTAACACATAAAATGAACCAGAATACACATAAAACATTCTTATTACTAGAAATATTTACAACTACTGGATTACAAAATCACAAAAAAAAAAGCAATAACTGGACAATAAAAAAACAAACAACAGAATAACTAAACTGACAAACCAAACAATATAACTTTTAACGTTTACATGTGGATTTATTTCAACCTATCTCATAGAAAAGTTATAATCCACAAGCTACTTGAATATGAAATATGGTGAAGTTTCATTATTCGTAAATATTCACATTAATAAGAGATCCTCAATCCCTTCTAAAATTATACATTTTTAAATTTTACTTTTTATAAATAGAAAAAACCCAAAATTATATTTTAAAACTGCCATGTAATTTTTTGTATGAGGATTTTTTTTAAATCTTTGCATTAAAAACAAACACAAAGATAAATTTAACCAAATATTTTATCATAAAGTGTTATTTTCAAACTTAAGAGCAGGCAAGTGCAACAAATTGATGCAAAAAGTTTTGATATTCATAACAGGAATATAAATCTGATGCAATTTTATGAGGCCAAATTTTATTACAAAATGTATTTTGGTACATCTAGTTTCATTCATTCAATTTTATTATTATTACCAGTACATTAAAATAACTAACCTGGAAATTTAAATGACTATAAGAAAAATTTCAATTCAAAATTTGGAATGTTTCTAAATAATTTAACATAAAATATAAATCAAACTGGAGAGTTCTATCATAAACAACAGACATTTATGCTTTTTTGTCACATGTTTCATAATTACACTTCATCTGCTACAAAGGTGAATGAAATTTAAAAAAGATTATAACTTTAATTAAGAAAAAGAAATCACTTTTAAATAGTAACATAAAAAAACCTCAGATGACATAAAATATCAAAATATCAATGCAAAAAATTTCAAGCACAAACCAAAAAAAAAAAAGTTAATAAAAAAGTTGCTAATGCTTGAATATTTTTAAAAAATGTTTTTAATATACATAACGAGAATAGAGTTAAAAGGGAAAATTTGTGGTATACCTGAGCAAATATATAAATAACTAATGCAATGCAGTTGAAGTACAAATGAAAGTAGTTAATGCATTTAAAAATAAACTTAAAGCTATATCTTAATTCAAAACAAAGTATTTTTAAATTTGCTACCACCTATAACAGTCTTTAATGGATAAATAACATTTGTATATATAGTGTACATTTGTAATAAATTAAACAATAATTAAATGTTTTTTAAAATTTTCATGCAAAAATTTTCCAATTATTAACAGAATAAACATTATATATATATCCAAAATTATCTTTGCATATCCAAAATTAATGAAATAATTTCATAAAACACCTTATTGAAATAATCCGCCCCCCCCCATATAAGAGGAATATAAGTCTAATAAATATAATCTTATCAAAAATTTTCAAATATTTTGTGTCTGACTTTTTTATTAAAGCCACACTTTGAAGCTGCACAAGGGCTATTAGCGAAAGACTGCTATCAAATGTTGAGAATTAGTTTAACATCCAATTTTAAATGATTTTACATCTGGATGGAGTTTACAATGTGAAGTTTTCCTTAGAAAACTTTGAAATAAGACCATATTAATGATAATGCATGATAGTATAAGTAGTAATAATGAACAATTGATATACAACCCAACACGCCTCAAACAGAAGATATATCACAGATAAGAAATATTAGAATTAGATTTTAGAACTTAAAGAGCAATTTTTTAGAGGTATATATGGGTCTGATATTTTGACATATAACAATGCACATCAAGTACACCTAATACATGAATTAATTTAAAGTGAAGTCATTGACCAAATATAGTTCGGTCCACAAAATCTCTTGATCTGAATGCTACAAAAAACTTATGGGATAAACTTGGAAAAGCAATTGCATAATGAAATCATTTTCTAGATTTATAAATGCCCTGAAGACCAGCATTCCTGGAGAAGAGGAACTTAAATTCTTAAAATGTTTATCGTGTTTTAAATAACATTGTGATATGTGTATTTGTCAAGAGTGATCACCTTTCCTGTTATTCATGTCGCAAACTTTTTTTTAATGGAATATTTTTTTGACCTTGAACTTTTTATGATGCATTATATACTGTCGTTCTTATTTTTTCTTGCTACAGTTTTACATCATGTGCAATATTGTTAAACTTTTCCGCTGTATATGTGTATGCTGTTGTTATTTAATATTACACAGAAATTCATAACATAACAGTTCAGTTTCTGAGAAATTCATGGTTTTATGCATGTAAAGATAGTTTGGGACATCAGTGTATACATATATAATTTTTCCCCTTAAATTTAGATTAAGAAATACCCTAAGAACTTATATGACTGTGATATTCATTCATATGATCTCATTTATATGAAATTAAAACTAAGTATTTGAAAGTATTAGTCATTTTAAAATCTTAAAATCCTAATCATATACAAAAGGAAAAATTTATAGTACAAAACAAGTGATTAGGTACAATTTTCCCCCCATTTTAATAAATAAATAAAACAGGAGAGGCAACAACAAAAGACATAATTTTATGAAAACAAAATGCAGTTATATTAAGTGAAAGGAAAGTTAAACAATGTCAAACTATTAAGATAAATAATAATAAAAGATTTTAAAAAGAGCTCTGCTTTTTTTTTAAAAAAAATTGTACCACAATAAATTGTATTACAATAACTTTTTTACTTTAGTTCTGAGTAAAAAAAAAAAGATTCATGTTTTATTCATATTGAAGAAATTGAAACTCATGCAAAGGATAAAAAGGAACATACACAGATGTTTTGCACAATCACAGTTAGTATTAAAAAACTACTTAATTACAAAGCATAAAGAAATAACAAATAACAACAGAAATTTTTTGAAACAACCAATTTTCTAATTGAAATGAATAGTTGTTACCTTTCAAAAAGAGTTTAGCTAGTGTTATTTATGAAATACACATGAAAAATAATTCAAATAGAAGATAACAGAGAAAAAAATATTCACTTGAAAACCTAAAAAAAATAATAATAACCGAGAACCAAAATGTTTAATTTAAACATCAAACAAACTATTTATACCAAAAAAATTCTCCATAAAAACTTTAAAATATGCTTTATTTTTCAGATTATTAGGAAATAAAAACATATATTACTATGTTTTCTTATTAAAAAAAATCAGGTTTGGCTAGTTAAGTAAAACTCTGCTCTCAATCAATGGAACTGAAGCATGAAATGCAGTTTTAATTAATTAATTTAAGTGTCCCCATGTATCTTCCAACAAGGAATTTAGCATCTGAACATCCATCCATTTAATACTAACCATCTGATAGAGCTTCTTTCCTTGCACAGCAACATTGAGGCACTTACGGTACTTGGCAATTAGCGTTTCAACTTCAGACATAATTTTTGTGCAAAGAGATGCATCAACATCAGTCAAAACCTTCTTAAGTTCAAGAAATTCACTTTCAGTACTAGGTTGCAGCTCTTCATCATCCTCAAGGTTTGACACCAAACCGTCTTCTGTTCCTGCTGAAGAAATGTTACTTCACTTCTTAGGATATCATCACACAGAACAGACATGTAGCCAAACATTTATTGGATGAGAGCACTCTGAAATCTTCATGCAAACACCACGCTTAAATTATTTTGATGGTATGGAAAATTCATTGGTGTTTCTAGCCTCTTTATTTATAGTGGATCACTATAATTTTCAGTTTTTGATTCATAGGTTCCAAAACTGAATAATCCGCTGTCTTTTGGGCTACAGTTAATGACTGAAAATTTAGATGCCGCGATTGGTTCAAAGATGTGAATACTGAAGATATGAAACAATATTATTTTCCAGCATTAATTTTTTTTTCTAAATGTTGCTAATTTCTACTTCATGCAGTTCCTCATAGCTTCCATACTTAATTAGCCTTCACCTGATATAAAATAGCCCAAAAGACTGCCACAAAAGAGAGAAGTAATGAAAATTCCATAACTAATTAACATACAATTGGAAAAAAAAGGAGATGGGAGCAGATACATATAAATGCATGCCTTAACTAAAATTATCACAAAACTGTACTAAAGCATAAAAAATAAAAATACAAAACCAGACAGCCAGCATAACACAATACCAAACTGTACAAGAAATGTATATCTAAGCAAACAATTTTTTATGAAGGGGGAAAGCTAACTTTCTAATAAGATAAAAACTAAAACATCAATATCAAAGAATAAAATAATTAAGAAATAAATCAAAATTATTTACGATTTCAGCTTACCTTTTACAGCAAAATTTATTATTACGAAGATGTCTAAACCAAAATAAAGTTAAAATGTGGTAGTGCAAGTATAACACATAATTAATTAGGCTTCGTTTCTTACATTTGATGTAATTTGCATGCACTAATATATTTTATTATATTTCAAATGGCAAGGGCATTTTTTAAAATTGGTATAATCAAATAATACTTTAATTAAAGGGTGAGACTCCCATTTAAGATTTTTAAACTATTGGATACTAGCCTTTAATTTTATTAATTCAAACTTAAAAATTTTTATGTGTTAATAACTTGTTACTCCATGCATAAAATAGCAGTTAATGCAGTTAAAAATCATAGTAACTTTTATTGTGTTTCTGAACTGTATTGGCTGCCTATCATAAGACTGATAGTGATATTGCATAGGTCTAGCATATTTTTCTTAAAAAATGTTCATATCAGTCAAAGATGATAATAGTATAGATTACCTTTATTTTGTTAATCAGCACTATAGCCACTTCAGATGAGATGGTAAAAGGAATCTAGTTTATTTTTCAAAAATTATCAAGCAATATTTATTTTTTAAAAAGCACAAGGGGCAAAGCAACTTAAAATTTAATCAACAGAAGCCCAAAACCTTAGTTTAAAAAAAAAAAGAGAGAATACACCTTCTATTAATTTAAAATGACTGTGATGTAAACAGTAATGATAAAAAAAAATACTGAATGTGTATAAAGTTTAACATTATAGTGTACAAAAACTCATAGTTAACTCCATTTTTTACGGGTGCAGCTACAGGGAATTTGTTTAACTAATCTTAAAAATCAATAAAATGAACATAAAAATACTTTGTAAAATTTATGTCAGTAAATAAGTATTAAATTAGCCTGAAATTTGCAATAATATTGAAAAGACAAGAATATACTGTTAAAAAATTCATCAAGATACAATTAAAAAAAGAAAACACCTCAGCAAACAGAAAAAAGTTGTATTAAAATATGTCAAAGAATGTGGCAAAATCATGGTGTATTAATGTTGAGGTAAAATATATTTAACAACAGTTAATTTAATATCAACATTCAGTTCTATGTGTCATTACAACAATCATTACAAACTATTTTTTAAAAAACAAACATTAATTTTAAAAAACAGAATTACCAGAAAGAGTGCTGAAACTAGTATCTGAATATGCATCTTCAGAATCAAAGCAGGAAATGGAATCATGATCTGGATCTTTTTTTATATGCGGTCTTTTGCTTATTGTTTCGGATTTGTGTGCATGATAAGAAAAAACTGTTTGCTCTTCCGGCATTTTCATCGTTGGGATCAATTTCTGGACATTGGCTGGATTAAGTGTTAGACGATTGCATATGCTATGCATGCTATATTAAAAGAAAAGAAAATTAACAATCCAATTTTAAAAAAATTACTAAAAAAATACATGTTAAAAATTATTCAGACCATCATTTTGAAACGTTTTTAAGAAAACTACACTTAATACAAAAATGAGACTACTTTTCATTGTTCAATTTTAATGATATTTAAATAAATTCATTAATTTATTTCTGTTTAAAAGAATAAAATAATTATTTTATTGGCAACTTTACATTCAATCATATTTTATCATTTAACTAATTTATAAAGTCATTTTAATGAATTAAAATTGTGACAGTTGTCAAAACAATTCAATATACTAGCAACATCAATCCATTCGTTTATTTAAAAAGTTTCAGAAACAAGGATCCATTTTTATTTTTTTTTAAAAATGAGATGCTAAAAATAAAATAACAAAGAAAATGGAAATATACATATTATTACCATAGCTCTAATTTGGATGCCGCATGACACTAATTCATAATCATAAAACTAGTCAAACAATTCCATGTTTTAAAAAAGTCACTTTTATAGGGGAATTCATTATAAATCAGCAATTTATTTTGTGTTTATTTTTTTATTTTGAAAGTTCTTTTTTAATTTTATTACTTTAAAAGAATAAAAACCCCTAAAATAAATTTTCTCATACTTGGACCTCTTTTGGTATATACTTACATATTATCACAACCTATTGACAACATTATATGAAATGAAGCACTAGGTTGCCAATTCAGCATGTACAACACATAGGAAATAGGGTTTGCCAACTTGGCGAGTTATTAATAGAGTTGGCAATAGTTGCGATAATACGTAATTACCCATTTTTTTCCCAAGATTGTTTATTTGTTGACAAGTAACACTAATACCTTTGTCGAAAATTCTAAAGTATTTATATTCCACTTATAAACATTTCAATATTTTAGAATACAGAAGACTATTCATTAATATATAAAACTATTTTCAGCTGATAATTTTCACCAAGAATATGCAACAGCACTTAAAAAATAGTAACCCGCAACCACATTTCAAAACGAATATAAAAATAATATATATCCATTCCATACATGCATTTTTCTAAAACATATTTTTTTAAATTAACATAGGAAAAGAATAACCTTTTTTGAAAAAACTGGGGAAACTGTCTGGAGGAATATAAGAGTTTTTCATCTTTGGTGATCACAGAAGGGTAGGCTTGGAAGGCATTGTCCACAAATGAGCATGAGAATAGTAGTAAATTAACATTGGATCCATACCAAATGGATAAGAAAAGAATTTATCTAGATGAACTCTTTTAGGAGAAGGATCACAAGTTTCTTCTAAAGTCTGAAAAATAAAAAAATTAAAATTAGGTATTCAATTTGAAGAGCATATAAAAGCACATTTCAAAATTGGAGTTACAATAAAAAAATTTTTAACATTCACAATTACATAATCATTTCGAAAACAATTCAGAAAGTATTATTAATGTTAAAGAAACAATTACCCTATATTGTCAGGGGAAAAAATTAATAAAAATAAATCTTTAAAAAAAAAAAAACTTATTGATAAGCGTAAAAAAAAATATTTCTTATAAAATCCCTAAAGATCGAAACACACATTACGAAGGGCGTCAGAAGTTGAGAACATACAATAAGAAAATTTAGTCACGATACATAAAAGGTTTAGTTACGATACATTCGTTAAAAATTTAATTTGTAATATAATTTTTGGGGTGGGAGAGACCAAATAAAAGCAACAAATATACATACCCAGTACTAAACTTTCCATACAAGAAAAAACTAAAAAAGAACAAATCTATACCCACTAATAGTTCTTAGCCAACTTCTATATCAGTGGTTAATTATTTTTGAGCAATTATTTTTAAAAGTTGATTATCGGAGTATTAAACCGATTACACGCAAAGCAATCATAAGATTAACTCTAATTTTGCAGCAACGTATATGGATATTATTTTTACACAACACTGGCGTAGCTAGTCCGGTAATTAAAGTTCCTTGGGAGACCTTTCTAGAGGCCTTTTAACAGTTTGCAATTTTCTGCTGACACGTTTTGGGGCCTCCAACGGCAGCTACGCCCCTGGTACATAGGGTATCTCGAATCATAAAAAATTGTCCAAAATCGTGTAAGAGGTTTAACTTAAAATTTATTTTCCTTTGTAAATATTACACTAGATGGCGCCACGATTATGAATTATTATGAGTTAAAATGTCTTTCCTAAAGCTCATGTACTCCAAAGAGTTATTTATTTTTTGATGCACGGAGTTTAAAATTACTTGTAAGTCCATAAAGTTGAAATTTTTTTAATTTAAACAAAAAGTTACTTACCGCCTTTAAGAAAATGATAAATTTTTAAAAATGCAAAAATGTACAATTTTTATGGAAAATAATACATATAATTTAAATACTTTTTTTTATTCTTATTCGAAATTTATGAATTCCAATTTTAAAGTAATAGCTGGGAAAATTATTTTGAAGCTTAAATATTTTGAAAAAAAAAAAAAAAAGAATGAATGTCAGCATTTGTTTCTCGCATTCTCTCACACACACATTCGCGTTCTTCTTTTTTTTTCTTCTCCCCTTCACAGCATTTGTTTCTAAATCAGCGAATTATTTTTAAACGGTAGCTCAAAATATCCTTTTCGGGGTAAAATTTTTTGTTTTGTTAACTTTAAGCCAAATCTCTTGAATAATTTAAAAGTAGTATTTTAAAGATCAAGACGATATTAATTTTACTTTTATCAACTTTATTCAATGCTTCATCCAATGCACAGTTAATTTATGTTTCTCATCTGATTTAAAATAGATAATTGAGAAATATTAATAATTTTAGTCTTAAACTCTAAGGGTTCAATGCATCCTAAGTTGGGTGAGATACATCAAGTGTAAGAATGTCATGAGAATAATAACCAGAGTGTTGTATGTATTTTTTAATTGTAATATACTGATGTCGACGATGATTATATCAAGTCTCATAACAACAACACACAAATTACTGTCAAGAAAAATGTAACGTACGAATGAACGAAATTCATGTGAAGTCCTAGTCACACGATAAATGCCACCACGTGTTTCTAGACAATCAGTTCAAGCGTTTCACTGTTGCCAACTTTTATTTTTACAGAAACTTTATTTTAAAAAGTACATATTTGACAACAATAGTAACGAATATGGGTAAAATAATGCACTGGATTAAAAGTTACACGCATAAGAATTTTTTTAATTATGAAAAAAATTTTGAGGAATCTCAGCGTTTGAAAATTTTTATTTAATTTACAGACTTGAAATTTTTTCAAAATTTTTCAGCAAATATGTCTAATGTTAGTTTTGAATCCAATGTGAAATAAATCCGCATGATTGTTGTAATGATTTTTAGAAGATCCGAAGTATTTTCATGTTTCAGATCCCACCCAAAACCTGATAATCAAATCAAACTAAATTATAAGAAGATAATAGATAGAAAATAAGATTTAAAAAAAAAGATGATCCAGAAGAAAGGAAAAAAATGGACTTCCAAGTCTCGGAGCTTTTTGGCTAGTATTTTTCTTCTGCCCTTGAGAGCGATGAAATTATTTGATTACAGAATAAAATTTCTAAAACATTTATTTTATCTATTTTTTCCAGTACAAATTGAGTAATTACTTGCAATTAAAAACCTCGCTATAATAACTCAAAATCCCTAACAAAAACTACAGAAAAGGAATATAAAGTTCAAAGAATTAAAAAAAAAAATCTCCACTGATACTAAGATAACTTTTCCTGTCTAACAATGTAGACCTCTTCTTATCTATTCCGCGTATTACCGTCTACCAGTCACCCCGATAAGATCCCTATCGAACACCGAAAACATGCGCCATGTTTCCGCTCACGTGAGCAACCCCAAACGGTTGTAATCCAACCACACGACCCGAATGTTGCACAACACACAGGCACCCCGGCAGACAGTGGGCAAATGTCAACCAGGGCTAGACAAAGCCTAAACAGGGAGGATTACAAGAGAAATTGGATAAAAAAGCGGCGAAATCTGTCAAGAGTAGCAAAAGGAAGATAAAACAAAAACAGCCAGAGGGAGGGGAATGTGGCGTCAATTGAACAGCAACTTTTAAGTCGTAAGTCGTGCGTACATAACCTACCCAAGCTATCCCCTACTTTTTTTTTTCCCTTACTCACTGCGCCACTTCTTATTTTCTCTCTAATTCATTCGTTCTTTTTTTATTCTTATTACACGTATATATATAAAAGTTGGTCATTCACCCTATTCTGAATACACTTTTTGCTTGGCAGACTACTGAAGACGACTGGCGCCTGTTTCTGAAAACGATCAAATTTTGTGTCTCCTACCCTCTCCTTACGCTCGAAACAACGTGCTTCCCTATCTGATAGTGGTTGTAAAAATGTCCTCTAAGGACAATAACGATGGATGAAGGAAGGAATGGGGGGAAAAGCGACTACTTATTTAAGGTGAAATAATAGGGTACGTATGCATTAACTAGAGATGGAAAAGATGTGTTTGTTGTGCTTTGTATCATGTTGAACTCCACAAAATTCTTTAACTCTTTAAAAAATAAAACAGGTTCCCGGGAAAGAGAGATAGATTACTAACAACAACTAAAAAATATTACATGAGATGTGAAAAGTAGTATCCCCTTCTCCCTCACCAGCGGGTTAATAAAATGGTATTATTTGAAAGTACAATTGTTAAAGAATAATTTACACAATGAGAAAATAAAAATTTATCTGATGTTGAAGCCATATGGTACATATTACAGACATTTTATATGGTAGAAAAAATGTATTCGTCGCATATAATAAAAAAAGGGAAGAAATAGCATTTTTTTTTTTTTTTCAAAGTTAAGATGATTCGCAAAAAAATCTTTAACTCTTAAAATAGGTCTGTTTGGACAAAGAGTGGAGACAAATTGTCGCCAAAATACCGTACCGATGGGGAAATATAGTTCTCTTCCTACTTCCTATATTCCTTTTAGACTTATAAAATAACTTTTTTTTTCTTGAACGAAAAAAAAAAGAATACACCATGACGAAGTTTCATAATTAATGAGGTCATATACCACAAAATAAACTAGTAGATTTACTAGATATAGTTATAAATTACGGGACATTTTATTCATTCATTATGATTGCAGCTTTTGAAAGGATATCTTCCGATCAATAATAAAAGGCTTGGGTGAACTTTATTTTTCAGAATTAAAAAACAAATTAAATTTTTAATTCGCGACTTATGTTTTAAATTTTTTTTTTTTTTTTTTTAAATTCAGAGCATCCTTTCTTTGTTCTATATATTGCATATAGATATGAGATAGGTAGTCAATCTATAATAAACTTAAATAATTTCAAAGATACGTTCAAATGAATCAGAAAATTCGTTTTAAATAACATTTCATAAAGATACGCATCATCAGGGGAGTAGCAACCGCCGTATCAATGATAGGGGCCACCAAGCTTCAAGAGTCCCTAATTGTGTAAGCAGACAATCGTAAAATGCTTAGGGGACCCAAAAGCAGGCCTCAAATCATTTAGATACAGATTCCATTCAGGACAAACTGCACTATTGAGCATCATTCAACAACTGCTTGGGTTACTAGAATAGCCAGAACTAAGGTCATCCTCCCTTTGTAAATCTTCGTACTTAATAACTATCAAATTTAATATCAATAGAAAGAAATATTCTGAAGAAATTCTAAATACTGACTTATTTATCAGTGCTTTGTCCAAGGCGACGAGGACTACAAGGCAACACCACTTAAGAACTTTAAACCACTACGATTTCAAAGAATATCATCTTCTCCATTAACAGGAAGTATAGAATTCGTTAAATTTCGGTTACGAATCCTTTATTAACAAGGCAACGTGGTTTCAACTAGAACTGGGATAATAATTAATATTATAGTACAGCGTCGTTTATCCGAATAATTGGGACCGGACACCATTCCGATACGCAATAGTTCGGATAACCGAAACCGACTGCAATCCATGCAGTATATGAACCGGACACTATACGAATATTGAAAATCATCACATGCGGGAAACGCGCTTGAAGAAAAAGCAAATGTCGCAATTTTACTTTGTTGTGGAAAATAATCAACTTATTTTCGCTGTACCATTGTACGCCTCCGTTTTTTCGCTGCAAGTCTCTGATTCTCTTGAGCTGCAGTAGTTGAGTAGGATAGCACTCTGGTTATGTTCGTACCACTCCATAGCTGTCAATAACGCAGAAAGCGCGTCAGGCATTTGATGGACCCTTGCTACTTTCGTTGTTGTTGTTGTCCTCGTTTTCATCCGTTTCATTGTCGTCAGGGCGGATTCTTCTTGCACGGAAGTCACAATCTCGTCATCATTTAGCATGCTTACCAAATCAGACCATCTGAAGTATTCCTCAAATTACCTTTACCCCGTCACTTTTGGCTTCACATGAACAACTGTTGAGCATGCACTGTTCGAAAACGTATCCGGACTTTGGTTCAGATATTTGACGCTCCGGATAATAAACGTTTCGGATAAACGACGTTCTACTGTATATGTTTTATTAGTATGATATCGATTTAAAGTTAGGAGGTTATTTGCCATTGACGTGGCGCGTTTTATCCTGGTAGGACAGAACCGGGACCTTTGGTCCGAAACGAGTAATTTAACCACTACACCAAAATGATCACCATGGTGCGGAGGTTGTTACTGGCGTATATGATTATATCTCTACACACTCCCTACCAGAGAGTTGTTAGGCGAAGAACGATATAGTTGTTTATAGGAGCGTTCAGTTTCTTGTGTGTTGGATGAGTTGCGTCATGTTTATCTGACGATTTTTTTTCTTTTGGTTGCTCTTTTTTTTTTGCAGGTAGATGGCGCCCAAGACAGATCAGTAGCGGTTTCGCTTTTCTTAGTTAAGCTAGGGTCACCAAATGACGTGCGCGTTTTATCCTGGTAGGACAAACCGGACCTTGGGTCGAAATCGAGTAACTTAACCATTACACCAAAATGTTCACGATGGTCGGAGGTTGTTACTGGCTATATAGATATCACTACACCTTCATCGTATTTATTGGCGTACAACGGATTATTGAACAAGGATCCATGGATCACCCTTTGGAATTAAAGTCTTTCAAATAACTTTAAAACTAGTTCTCCACAATAATCCTACATTAAATGATTTATTATAAGTATTGTTACGTAGATGAGGATTCTTGCCAAAGAAAGACAGTTCTCATGAGCGATAAAAATTTTTTGTAGAAACACAATCTTTGAAAACAGGATACAAAACTTTAATTCGCTTAATAAATCCCAGAAGGTCTTCACACCTTCTACAACGTTCAGACACAACTATGAGCTTCAAAAATATAAATGCGTGATGTTACGATTATTCGCAAATACTGCTTGATTCTAGCAATAATCGCAGTCGACTCTCCAAAAGTCAAACAATATTATATAATATCATACTATATATAGTTTCAATGAGTGACTGAGTTATAGGCCGCACGGATCTTTCGAGAAAAGATCGCTTACGTCATAGATCGTCATGTTAATATAATTCTCCAGTAGTTTCCAGAAGCACCCATAGGATCGCCAAGTCACCAAAATGGTCACCAAACATGATGCCAACAAGCCTCTATCCCAACATTTCGTCAAGTTTCTATTGAATCGCCACTACATTGTAAGGAATGGCGTTGCTTGCAAATATTACAATTTAACATAAAGTAAAAGAGAAGGTAATATTAATGTATTACATATCCAAATTATTTACACTATTTTAAGCATTCACTATGCAAAATTCGAAACGGTATTATAGTTTTACATTAATTAAGGATATTTATTGATTAATTCTGTATCATATTCTAGAAATATATTTATGTATAAAAAATTAATGCGTCTATATATATAATTATGCGTTATAAATATTTTTTGATATAATTTGTGTGTTGAACAGTTTTCCCACAATATTCTAATTTTTGCATGTATAAAAATAAGGCATCCACAGTTTATACCTAACTGTTAAGCAGAGGTGTGCAGACTTTTACAAGATGCGGGCTACTTCTAAATTTTTTAAGGTGTAGCGGTCCACCCAGTATCAGTAGCCCACACAAAGGGAGGGGAAGGGTCCCCGGGTCTGGACCCTCCTCCAAAGTCCATGATTTTTTTGCCGATCGATTTTAATCTCATGAATATAGTACGTAAAATTTAATTATTTGCTGTGAATAATTTTTTTATTAATTAATGCAAATTATTTATTCAATAACTTATTTTTTACTGTTCTTTGTTCCCGACAATCTACAAATTGAAAAAAAATATATATGTTTCGCAGTGTATTGGGGTAGGATATGAGAGTGGTAGACATTCGAGCATCGACCACAGCCCCCCTTTGAAAAATTCACGAGTGCGCCCACTGCCCAGGGTCGTAGGTGCGGTGAGGTAAGAAAAAAGTCATCAATATTTATTATAACTTCATAATAAATACAGAATATGTACTTACCTACGTAAATAATATGAAAACTCACTTTTTTGAAACCGCGTTTAAAGCAAAACGCAAGATACAAACATAATAATAATGACCACAAATATAATAATATCAAATGGTGCTCATTAATTATCAACAATACATTAAAAAATAAACATTTTCATCTAAAGACAGTCTGCTACTGTCCGCCAATCTTGAATATTTCCATATATAATTCGTAACGTTACTAATCTAATCTTCGGGCGGTCACTCCAAATTGTTGTGGCGGTCCACAGTCGATCGCGATCGGCGTAATGCCCACCCCGGCATTAAAGTTTCCATAAAAAATTTTTTTTTTAAGTAATGATTTAGATCCAATCTAAGTTAATCAAAAACAAAAACGAGTCCAACTCAAATTAGGTTCAAGAGTTTTAACATGCAACAATTCTAACGATGGATAATTTCCAAATATCCTGTTCCAAAGACAACACATACCAATCTCTTTCTGCTTTGTTTTTTTTCAAATCGAACGCATACTACTTAGCATCATAAAAAGAGAAACAAATTTTCTTTAAAACCCTCCAAACCCTTCTGTTCCGAGAATGGCACTCACTTTTACATATTGCGCACGTTTCCTTTTGATGGCCCGGCTGTTTTTTCAGTACAGAGACAGGTGTACACACACACTCAAACTGAGGGACGCTGAATCAGAGCCACTCAGCTGCGAAACGTGAACGAAATTAAACGAGAGAAAAAAAAGCATATCATCGATTGCATACTCGCAATTGATAACCGTCCTCCACCACATCCATTTGGGTTCATCATTAATGGTAAAATTAAAAATAGGTAAATTTTGTAATGCATTTTAAATCGAAAATACGATAGAACAAATTTGTTCAAACCAAATAGCATTTCTTATTTATTAACACTTTATTATTTAAAGAAATAATATATTTGTTTTATTAATTTCATTCTAGAGTTAATTGCACCTCGGCCCAACTTTCGAAAAATTCTACACGAATCACTAGTATAAAAGTTATCAATTAGATGACTCATAGGTTTTAAAAGGTACGTAAGTACAGCAGCCAAATTTGACCCCCTCCCATCAAAAAAATTGGATCAAACTTAAATTCTGTAGATGCAAGCAAAGAAGCAGATGAGGTGCTACAGCAAGGGAATCGAAGATAGAAAAAGATCGCTGGATACCCGAGAGAGCTTCACCCCGAATTTTTCAATACCAATTAAATCTCATGACAGAGTGAACACTTAATAACAGCAAATTCTGAAGGTAAGGCACCAGGAAATGGAGGGGAGTGTTCCATGGGATCAAAACTCGCCTTCACGACTTGACCAGACCAATATCAATTACAGAGACATTTGGGGAAATTGCTGGGCAGCGAAGGTTAAGAAATAAATAACTGATTCACTACGCCCACGGCTATTAATTACAGTTGGTTACGAGTAATTCAAACTATTGACTACTTCCATTCTCCAGGATATGTTACTTCTCAAGGCAGAGGCAAACACAACCGTTCTTTCCAGTGTTTCAAAACGGACAGTCTTTCCACTCTGTTGGGGTGAGGGCGGTCGCTTCTTACATCTCGAATTTCACTCGGGATTCCGGCTCGCAGGTTGTCTCCTTACGGCTATTGGTTATCGGTGCGATGTAAGATGAAAGGGCCCCGCAATATTTAGAGGCGCACGTGTGAACATGGACGACGTCATGCAATATAAAGAGAAGCTGATTTTGCAGTTGCGAGGCAGAAACGTTACAGTTACTAAATTTGCGACCGTGAGTGGTTCGAAATGTTAATATTTTGTAGGTCATATTATCACCCCCTTTTTTACAGTTTACAACCAGAATTTTAATTACTGAAAGATATGAATGACCTCACATTGAAAAAACTTGCATTGCATTACACTACGAATTTCTCTACCTTCACGCATTCTGTTCCAGTTAAACAATCTGAAGAGTTAAGCATTTTGGTGAATGAAAATATTAAAACTTACCTTTGATATGACTCCACTCAGATTAGGATTCTTAATCCAGGCTTCAAGAGTTTGGGATAGGGCGGGAAAAATTACACCATCGTTCTCATTTTTCCCTCAGAGTAATTTTCATACAAACAGATTTAAATAAGTTGCAACAAATTAATTTAAATTTAAAACAACGGTTTAGAAATTCAAGTTTATTTGAAAAACTTTTCGTATAATAACTGTATTTCCGAATATATATGTATATAATTAGTTTATTATTAACAATTATTATTCGAATTATTACTTAAAGTCCGAGGGTAAAAAAGCACATACCTTATTGAATTATTTTTTATGAGAAGTTCATTATTTTTAAGATAACTAATTTTTTATCGTAAACTTTTGCTTTGTGTTAATGTATATTGTACTTTGAATGATGGAAGGTAAAAGAAAAACATGGTATATATATATATATATAACTTATTAAGATCATGTTTAAAATCATAGATAAATAAGGGAATCATTGAAAAGCAACTTTTTGTTTGTTTAATGTACGAGGTTAAACACGAGTCCTAAAGAATTACATTAATAATATATAACACAACAAAATCTTAGCAAGAATATATTCCAATCAGCAGAAGAATAACAAGACTTACCTTTAAAAACTTAAGGCTGTTTTCGGCTAATGTTAAAGAATAGGACTCAAATGCGGAATATTTT
>BMAO01022573.1:0-66012 GCA_019973975.1 Trichonephila clavata
CCTATGCATCAATAGAAGTTACGACGAAAGATATGAACTTCAAGTTTAATTGTGGTTTTTTTTATAATAATCATTTAGTTTATTTGCTCTAATAAATCTTTAGAATATCTTGAAGTTTGCAGCATTTTCTAGTGATATTTTGCATGAAGTATATATAAAAAAAGCATTGAGGAATTTTAATATTATCCCTTGAAAGTAATTTATATGAAAAGAATGTAAAATTTCATAGATTGTACATAAATAATTTTACTTGTGTTACTTTGAGAACTGATTTATTATTTTTATCATAATTCTTTTGTTAAGTTTCTTTTTTAAATTACAGAAAGAGGCAAGCAGGAATATCAGGAATATATAAATAACCCTCAGAAACAACTTACTACAATTCACCAAAATACACTTTTTTTTTAAATTTTAATCAGGCAATAATTTTTTCGGATGTGATGCAGAAATCTGGTTTGAAATTCATTCAAGAATGATTCCATTGTTATTTTCCACAACATGGACTTTATTCTTTTTCATCCTTTCTCTTTCTTCTCTTTTCTTTTTCTTTTTTAAATTTTTCTCTCTCTCCTTACAATTTTCTTTGGGTGTGTAATATTTAATCCAATATCTTGGTGAGTTCTTTCCCCTGCATTCTTTTTATGAATTCATTCATGAATTTGTTTCTCTCAAGAGTTTATTAAATATTTTATTTCTTACGAGTTTCATTGACGGAATTTATCCAGTTTTTACGCTTTCTCGAATAATTGTACCAAGAACCAAAATGCCAATGCAGCTACATTCTTTTTTACAGGTTTTTGAAAAAACACAATCCAAGAACGAGACTCGTTTTTTTTGCATGGTTGTTTTACTTTAATATGATTTTGGATTGGTTATTGTTCTTCGAGAGAGAGAAAGAAGGAGGAAGATATTCATAATTATCTACTGTTCAAATTCTAAGGGCCTTTAACTTGATGCATAAGTATCAATCTAAAAATGTGTTTTATGAACAATCCAGACGTAGAATTTATCGTATAAGTTCCCAAATATATTTAATAAGTTCATTTGTAAGAACTTTACAAAGGACATTTTTTTTTTAAAAAAAAGAACAATTTTAGCTACAAAGAGTATTTGAAAATATTATTTTTCCTTACACTCTTATTGATTTAATCCTTAAACTTTTCTTTCCAATAAAATTTGTTACAAATTTTTACGGTTTTATGTTTTTTAGATATAATTATTGTTTAAGAAATGGATGACGTGGTTTTAACTTGGTTGTTGTATAAATGTATTCCCGTGAGTTAGATGGAGTGATGTGTATGAGAGGACAAAGAGAGAAGCGTATGTGCTCGAGTCATAGATGAATGCTTTTGAGGTAGCATGAGGCTTGGGATTGTTGTTTCTTATCCCAGATGGTATAGCTTAGCTACACCATCAGGGATTGTTGTTTCTTATCCCTGATGGTATAGCTTAGCTACACCATCAGGGATTGTTGTTTCTTATCCCAGATGGTGTAGCTTAGCTACACTGTCAGGAATTGTTGTTTCTTATCCATGATGGTATAGCTTAGCTACACCATCAGGGATTGTTGTTTCTTATCCCAGATGGTGTAGCTTAGCTACACTATCAGGAATTGTTGTTTCTTATCCATGATGGTATAGCTTAGCTACACCATCAGGGATTGTTGTTTCTTATCCCTGATGGTATAGCTTTGCTACACCATCAGGGATTGTTGTTTCTTATCCCTGATGGTATAGCTTAGCTACACCATCAGGGATTGTTGTTTCTTATCCCAGATGGTGTAGCTTAGCTACACTATCAGGAATTGTTGTTTCTTATCCATGATGGTATAGCTTAGCTACACCATCAGGGATTGTTGTTTCTTATCCCTGATGGTATAGCTTTGCTACACCATCAGGGATAAGATGGTGTAGCTAAGTTACACCATCTCCATAAAAAAATTCGCCAAAAAATCCAAAAATAAAATAAGATTTCCTAAAACCACCCCTTGTCAGTAGTAAAATTCAAGCAATTATGAATATGATTGGGGAAAGCCTGATCAGTCTCGCCCTTATGACACTCTGGAATGACGTTCCGGCCCTGCTGAAAAGAAAAAGATTTGATGTGGCCACTAAAAAAGGCCTGATAGAACCGACTAATGATTCCTAGGAATATTAAGTTGGTAACACCAACAAGTATTTTCCCATAATATTATACCAAGAGTGAGCCGGAAGGGGGGTATCTTCCACAAAGTAGTATTCAATTGTATTCTTTTAATGGACGAGAATTCGGTAAAAGTTAAACAAGTGTTACCACGCAAGATGTCAGCAGTGGCAGACTTTGCCCAACTATCAGCTATCTTGTTACCATTCAATCCAATATGGGAGGGGACCCATTGAAAGAATATAGAGTGACTAGAACAAAATCGAACCACAAGACCCTGAATATTTAGGTTTGACAAATCCTCAACAGTTGTCCAACGAGAAAGGTTCTGTATAGAAGTACGACTGTCAGTTAAAATCCAAATGTCCCTGAAGACCAGATCAGAAGCAGTGTCAATAAATTGCCATTGCTAGTCACTGCAGTGTCAATATATTGCAATAAGTTCAGACCTAAAAATAAAACAGCAGTAATTATTTATAATCTTAATGTCAAATGTACCATCAGGTGTCTCAATGTACACCGTCGCTACCAAAAGTACCACTGCGCTCCTGCTGCCATCAATATAGGTTGGTAATACGTGATAGGCGTGAGAAAGTTTAGCTTTAGTAGTTGTAATATAAAGAGTTGCTATTTTTTATTAAAAAGTAGAAATTAATTTTAGATAGTGTCATCACAGAATCATTTCAATTACATTTTGTTTTAAAGTATTTTAAAATTTTTCCTTAAGTGCGATCCTCTTTTGAATATGGCGGAATGTTTTTGCTTAATCACATGCAGAATTAGTTTTTCTTAAGAAAATTTGCAATACTTATTTAGATTTTGGATTTTTCTGACTATGGTTATGTAAATTTGTTTTTGCATGATATTTGGCATTGGAAACTGTCTCGTAATGTTTTAAGTATTAATAATTTAATGTTGTGCTAACAACCTTAGAGCAATTTTAGAACCTAATACTTACTCTATTTTTTTTTTTCTATTCAGCCCAATGGTATAGACAATTATAGGGGAAAGTTGGTAGCCTTAAAACCATGTTTAACTCTACAATCTTGGTTCTTAAGGATAAAAATTTGTTTTTATACTACTGAGACTATCTTTATCTGACCTATGCTTTCTTGTCATGAAACTTGAATGGAGAATTATAGTTCATCTCTTAAATTTGATTTCGAGTTACTGAGGTTGTTCTTGAGATGTTTCAGAAGGTTTTCTCTATCTTCAAAGAGGAAGATTCCAAATAAAACTCTTATGCATAACAAATAATACAATATATTTATACATGAATTAACTTTATCGTTGTATGAGCCTGTATATAAAGAAGTTATTTTTATTGTAAATGCTTTGTGTTAATGACAGTAAAAATTGATGTTTATTGCACTGTTGTTTTGAGCTTCATGCAACTGTAACTAACAGCAATATCCATCTTCTATTCTTAGAAATGTTGTCAACTCTGTGGCTTAGAGGTAGCATGCCTGCCTCATAAGCTCAACGTTGTGGGTTCGATCCTGGGTGGAGTCGATAGATTTTCTGGGAAGCGACAATCGGGTGTATATATGTCATATAATTACGTTGCATGTAAAAGATTCCTTGAGTATCAATTTGGTTCTGGAACTCCCGGCAAAATTAAATCATGACAATATTTAGAGGATTATTAGAGCGTCAAAATATTGGCAAAGGAAGCCGCCACTAGATGGAACCACCAATGAAATGGCTCTCACACTTAGAAACTTGTCATGTCTGCAAGGGCTTGGCTGCCAAAACGCAGCTCATTTAAGAAAAAAAAATCTTGCAAGTATTTTCATTCTTATTAGAAATAAAAAATGGAAGCAAACTAAAAATTTTTACATGAAAATTTTTTTTGTTGATTGCAGCGTGCTTTCCAAACAAAATATTTTATATCTCAACAATTACACTCATGAACAAAAAATTAGCGCACCAAGAAATAATTGCGGGATCGTAGCGAAACTTGGCATAAAGGTACATGTCGGGGAGATATGCAAATGATTAGAAATGTAGCGTGATTGCGCATTACGTATAGCCGGTAGAGGGCGTTTAACGTCGTTCTCCTTGGAGTATAAAACAGGTAACCAAAATTTGTTTGAGTGAACTTAATCATTTACAGAGGAAGTGCTGATGTAGACATGACTTTACGCCGTTTTCAAGGACGATATGAGTAGCTGCCGCATCTTCCATCATCAGTATGATGGAAGATGGGTGGTCAGCAAGTCGAGTAGTCGGTAAATAAGGCCTCTCTGATTGTGTTTTGAGGACGTGTCGGAAGCAGTGGATACGAGAGATGTCATTTACACGAGGACTAGGCTCAGAACGCACTCGACAGAACAGTTGTCGAGAAGACCCTACATCATAAGAAATGCACGTGTTCAGCCAACTGCTTCATCGTCCGCCATCCAGGAACAAGAAGCACCTTAAGGGGCCCTGTGTCTTCTCGAACCATACAAAGGTACCTGGCTAAAGAACATTTGGGATAGTGGAGTCCATTACGTGTGCTGCCATTGACGCCTACCCATCGACGCCTCCGTTTGGAGTGGAGTGGTGCCGTGCACGAGGAAACTTGACTGCAACGGAATGGAACCAGGTCGTCTTTAGCGACGTATTCAGATTCAATTTTATCAGTGATGACAATCGTGTTTGTGTGTGGAGACCCCGTGGTGAACGCCTCAATCCTACCTTTGCTTTACAGTGACACATTGCTCCCACAGCTGCTGTGATGGTATGGAATACCATTGCCTACAATACACGATCACATCTAGTATTGATCTGTGGTACCATGGCAGCCCAGCAAAATGCCCATGACATCCTGCAACCACATGTGTTGTCACTCTTGCAACGGCTCCCAGGAGTCATTTTTTCAACAAGAGAATGCTCGGCCTCACACGGCAAGGGTGTCACAAGACTGTCTCCGAAATGTTACTACCTTTCCTTGGCCTGCCCGACCCCCAAATTTGACTCCAATCGAGCATATTTGGGATAATTTGGGATGGCAAATTGGGCATCCTAGGAATATGAACGAAATAGAGACAAGATTACATCATTTATGGTACGAAATGTCTCACAACATCATACAGAGCTTGTACGCCTCAATGCCCGATCGTATCGCATTGTGCATTCGCGCTAGAGGGGATTCAACAGGGTATTTAATCCTCCGTTCTTTCGCCTTTTTCTCTGAAATAAATGATTCTTTTTCTTTGATTTTCTAATCATTTACTTACATCAAAGTAGTCATTACGTTTGTTAAATTTCGTTTCTTTTTGACGACTCCTTCTTGATGCGCTAATTTTTTTTTGTCCATGAGTGTATTTATTGAAAAGAACTCTTGTTTATGAAGCTTTTCTAAATTTATCAATGTGATTCGCTGCATAACTTACATACTCTTATCACCTATACATAGAAAATAATATATCAGCTTTAAATTATGCAAATATAATTTTTCGAATGCATTTAGATGCATTTATTTCTGCATCAAGCGTGAATATTAAATTGAACTGAGCTTAAATAAATTCCACTCCATCATATTACGTTCAAGGTTAAAGAGCGACCTATGGTCAGAAACTCAAATTCAAAAAAAGTATTATGAGAGAGATATAACTTCCTAAAGGAGGGAATTTTTCCACCTACGCGTAATGAGTTTTTCACATGAATTCCAAAGTCAGGATATTGAGAGGGAATATTTATTACCAAGCTAAGAAAAAACATCTCTTTTAATGGGGATTTTCGAGTGATTTTTTCTTTCCCAAAATGAAGAAGAGGAGTTTTTATTATCATCATTATTCCAGTTTTTCTGCCTAGCCTGAGTCAAATAAGGATTTTATGTTTGTGTCACCCGCTTAATAATCATAAAAGTTGTATTTATGAGTGGTACTTAAACTTTAGGTCTTTAAGGCTTTGTAAAAAGTAGCTAAAAAAATGATGTTCAGAAAAATCAGCAAAATGAAGACAATTCTTTTACATTAAAATAAAAAAAATTATTTTTATATAATTTATAGAAGTTTTTTGCCAGAGAGAAAAATTTAAAATTCATGTTGAAATTTTTTGAATTATACGCTTAAATTATAAAATTGTACAATAAATCAGATAGAAAATAAATTAAACTCAGAAGAAAAACTAAAAAAAATTTTAGAAAAAAAAGCCTTTTGCTCTCTTGAACATCACAATAAATTAAAACAAATTATTTTACGATAAAATTTTTCCCATCTTTCTTTTCCTTTCTTTTTCCTGAGATCAAACTTTGTGCTTTCATTTATTATCACTTGGCAATGTTAATCACGTGTGGCAACAAACAATACAACGACCTAATGTGATTTAAATGGACATGGTTAGATTTGTACAAAAATCTTTGATTTTAGGATTTTCAAAAAAAAATTGCTTGCTCCGTATGTATATGCAATATGTTTTTGAGTTCAAAATACCACAAAAAATTAAGCATTTTTTTTATGGAAAGAGTTTAAAATTTATCAAGTGATTTTAAAATGCCATTGCCCTGCAATAACTGACTTCCCCAGAATTTCTCATACTGTGGGGCAAGCACCTCTAAGGGGGCATGATAACCCTACGTGGGGCCTCAAGCATTTCAAAAAGTTCAAAATAAAGCATTATTTAAAAATATATTACTTTACTGAAAGGAAGCCACACAGAATGAACCCTGATATTATGAAAAAATACATACTTACACTGATATAATATACTTGTAAATATATCAGTGCTGCACAATGTATTTAATAATTAATTTATCAATACTAAATTAAGAACAAGTTTGATATTAACTAGTGAATCCCATGGGCTTGTCTTGCAAAGCAGTTTTTCAAAAGAAAGTATAATATTAGATATCGATACTCTTCAGACTTTTTGTATATTTAGCTGAGATCATTGGTTTGTCTTCAGTCACCTTGGCAAAAAAAATCCGGTTCCACAAAGGTAGGATGTTAAAAATAGATTATAGACTTTAAAAATCAATAATTGCACAAATAAATATTTAATTTAATTGAAAATTACTTTGCAATCTATTCCAGTTTAAAAATTAAAGAGAAAAGTAACATAATACTTATTTTATTACTTAAAAGTAACTTACGTAAAATATCTATTACTTAAAAGTAACTTAAGTAAAATTTCTATTACTTAAAAGTAACTTACGTAAAATATCTATTACTTAAAGTAACTTACGTAAAATATCTATTACTTAAAGGTAACTTACGTAAAATATCTATTACTTAAAAGTAACTTACGTAAAATATCTATTACTTAAAGTAACTTACGTAAAATATCTATTACTTAAAGGTAACTTACGTAAAATATCTATTACTTAAAAGTAACTTACGTAAAATATCTATTACTTAAAAGTAACTTACGTAAAATATCTATTACTTAAAAGTAACTTACGTAAAATATCTATTACTTAAAAGTAACTTACGTAAAATATCTATTACTTAAAAGTAACATATACAAAGTTTATATTTTAACTTGATAATTTTTACGGGTTATAATTAAAGTTACATTATAGTTTTAGCGTCCAAGTACATTATTATTGCATTGAATGCATTGTTGTTGTTTCGGGGTGGGGGTGAAAATTATGATTGAAATTTGGGTTGCAAGTAATGAAAGTTTGAGATGCGCTGTGACTTACACATATGATATTTAATTAACTTGGTTTCACAAAAGTTGATATGTGTTTTTTTTGGATGCTTATTGAAAATTCCTTAAAAAATGTGTAAATTCTAAACTAAACATTTTTTTAAAAAAAATAAGTATTGCTTAGTTTCAAAAATGCATACCAACTTTTTGTTACATATACTATAAAAGCAATCGATTAAAAAAATTTCAAAGCATTTGGCATGTTAGAAAAAAACACCTTAGCATTTTAAATGAAGTTATACTAGATACTTTTTCTTTCCGAGATAAATTAGCTGAAATTTTTATTTGTTATTAGAATGTAAGTAAAAACGAACGTAAAAGTTATCATAACTTTTTTAAACTTAGAGCTTTCAAATTTTGTGACATTATAGAAATATATTTGAAAAATAATTTAGGCTAAAAAATTATACCTGATTTTTTGTCCAATTTTTGTCATTTGAATCGTACTGTGTCTCCTTAAAAATTTATTACCCATAATTATTATCAATAAGTTAATTATTGTTCAATATATTAATGCATGTACAACGAGATACATTAAAATTAATTCCAGCTTTATAGAGTATAAAATTTTTGTATAATTAGTTTTGTTTCTTCTATATTCTTTATATATATTCTATATTCTTTTTTGTATTGAAAAATCTGTTATCATTCTTTATTCAATTGATATATATACCTTGTATGAAAGACAAGAGAATTCAGTTTTTAATATTTTAAGAAAGAGCATTAATAAAAGGAACAATTATCTAGAAAAATATTTGTATTCTAAAACGTATATCTAAATATTAGTAAGAAAATTGAATGAATTAAATGATATCAGTTATAAACAATATTAAAACTATTATTAAAACTAATATTACTGTATATATCCCTATAAGAGTATTAAAATTTAACAAAATATTGAGAGAACAATATCTTGCTAAATGTTTTTTATTAAATTCATATAGGACAAATCTAGCAATTTTTTGTTCCATAAAAAGTTATCAAAATTAGAAATATACTAATGTTGTAAAAATATATAAGATTGGTTGAAAAAAATATTTAGCCTAATTGTATTAGAATTTGATGTAAGATTTTGAAAAATATCCGCTTATAAATGCTTACATTGAATTAAATCACTATTACTGCATATTTTATCATATAAGTATTTTTGGGAGAATTACGTTCGATACAACTAAGCTAACTATTTAAAGCTAACTGAAATTCATCCATAATTAAGTAAATGATGGAATAACGCTACGACTATAAATTTCCAAATTCAAAATCTTTTAACAGAGTTTGATGACTTTTTATTTCTAAATTTTTTTATAAATATTCTATTGATTCTCGGCAATTAGCAGCTGTTGCTTGCTAAAGAATTATAGATAACTTTCGTATTTGACCAGAAAACTGAGACTAGTTTTATGTAACAATTCAAATTGATGCCTTCAGAGACATTAAAAACGATGTAAATTTCTGCAATATTTCAATTTTTTGTCACGAAGCTTCAGTACAACGTAGACTTATAAAATGCCTCATATACAAATAAATGTGTGGTTCTTTTTCTAAGCTTTTTACTATCGTACCAAAAGATAAGTAAAAGTTATGCAAAATAATTCAAAGCCTTCGCATCCGTTCTAAAAAATCGAAAGCTTCTTTCACATAAAAAGCAACAATATGCATTTCTCATACTGTGAAATGGAATAAATTTCTCCCATTTTGCATATAAAAGTATTACTTCCTAAAGGTGTTACAGCTTTCCAGGGAAATAGCAAAAGCGCAGAGTTGTAAAAAAAATTCTCATGGGTAATTGAAAAAGGAATATTGGAACTCAGCGGATAATTGAATCACTGGGATTGCTTAGAACAGTTGTAGCATTGAGAACAGATGTAAAATCCTATAAAATTTTAGCATAGACAATTTCTAAGAAGAAGTAAGCTACTCTAAGTTCCTCCATGGAGCGGCGAAATGGTATTTACAATTGCAGACCTGGTGCATTCCTCCGAAACTGGTATCACTTTTTAGTGTGGCACCATATAGGTGGAATACCAATTACCACGAAGTAATTTTCACACCCATTTCCTGCCTTGCGGGGGAGGCACCTGAACTCATAAAATCGAAAATGGAACGAGGAATTTTTAATTCTTCCGAGAGCACCCTAGCCAAACAGGCACTCTAGAGTCTTTAACATACCGCATAATTATACGACATGAACGCTGTCGACTCTCTGCTCCATTAAAATCCACCGACTTGGGCTGGGGTTGAACCCTCAATTTTGGGCGTACAAGTCCAGCGACAAAAAATCTATGCCATCCAGTTTGGATAAAAACTATTCTGTAAATATATTTCGCACACTTTTTTATGTTTTACTTATGTATTAGATTTGCTCTTCTATACTTCTCGTTTAAGACTGAATGATTAACTGCTACTAACTGGCCCCGGATAAATTTACTTCCAATGCAAGGTAAGCAAACAATTATTATATCTTACTTTTATAGCTTGATTTGTCATCGAGAATTGAAACAAAATATTTACTTAAATGCTGGTTGCGTTTTTATCAGTTTCACCTATCCTATATCTAAACTTCTTAATTTTCAATGTTGTTGTTGTTGTTACTAATGCCACCTGATCGGCAAAAGCCAGATCGAGGCCCACGAAATTCCTCATGGCAAAGAGCTAATTGGCGTTTGTCGTTAGCCGTAGCTTTGGGCGCCATACAGGCGACAGTGCGATTTGCCACTTTCCATCCCAATTTTGAGGTAGGATAACGTAGACGTGGTCAAGGGCCCCTACCACTCTTCCCCTTCCATCAACCTCACGAGAGGACATGGGGCTCGATGGCTATTTTGAGTAATCATGCAGCGAAGGCACTATACATTTACAAACATCCATGCCTTCTCCGGCATTCGAAACCAGGCTCTACGGCCCAGCAGTCCACGTCACTAACCCCTATACCGGATGGGAGGCTAATTTTTAATGTGATAGGTGATAGCCGAAAGGTCACAGTAGCAAACCTCCTCATTGCCGAGTCATGAGTTCGAGTCCTGGTGCCACTGAAGACCCACTAAGTAACGGGACTGATGTACAAAGTTCGGAGACACCAGCTCAGGTGTCGTCCTTGTCACTCGAACATTGATCAAAATTTCGACGCCTGTCTCCCAAAAACCCTTGTGTTGCTCCTAAATCTTGACGTTAAATAACAATCAAACAGTGTGCAATAATAATTAATAAACGAAAATCCTTTTTCTTCCACAAATTTTTATGAATCATTTTGTATACGTCACGTAAGTACTTGCTAAAAGAAAGCTATACATATACAATTTACGCATTTATAAGAAAACTCACAATTACTAAATGAATAATCTAATAAACACTGGAGAAAAAGTCTCGCACTCGTTGACAATAAAAAACAAATTGATCTGCACTATAATTTCGATGAAATTGCTCTAAGTTTGAAAGCAAATGTGCTATGGTAGTTCCCCCTACTATCGGCTACTTAACCATTCTCAGTTTTGAATGGCAAGTGAAATATTTCTCGGTTTGAGAGGAAATATGAAAAAAGTACTTAACGTGTAAGATTATTCAAGTTAAAAAAATCCCTCGAACAAAGTAAAAAAAAACACAACAATTATGGCTTTCTAACCTATATAGTAATCACTTAAGAAATGTAAAATTGTAGATAAAGTACATGAAACGACTAAATGAAAATGATTTCTTTTGTCTTCGTTTTTTAAATTTCAGCTCATTTTTCTCTTGTGTATGTAATTAGAATATTTTTGAGTAGATTAAAATATTTTTCTGTTCTTTACTTTTTGACACATCTAAGATCCTTTATTACAGAAAAAAAATCAGAACGTTTTCATGAATTACTCCCGTTACATATAACTATTCTAGACTTTTAAAAGACTTTAATGAATTTTCACAATAACTATCTAAAACAGCATTTGATACTTATGTACCGGAGAGAGTACTGGAGAAGACAGGCATAAGATGGGAAATGGCGATTGTTAAATAATAGCTGGGGAAAAGTATAAGTAGATTAGAAAAAGTGTAGGTAAATATTATTTAGAATAAATATATGATTAATTCTTATCACAGAATTAATTTATATTATTTTAAATTAATGCTTTCATATTATTTAAAATTAATATGTTGTGTTTGAAAGAAAAAAATACAACTTCGTGAAAAATATAATATATATCATACATAAGTATAAAAAAAATGTATTTTAAAATTTTACGAAATTCTTAGTGATCTGATGTGTTTCGTCTACCTCTCATTTCCATTTTAATAGAAAACTCTCTTTCACTCTCTTTTTGCTCTAAGAAAAATAAATGATATTTTGATGTTTCCAGGTTCCTTAAAAGCCTGCATAAATTAGAATAATAAACTTGGTTCGATTCGCCGACCAACTAGTTTTCTATTTCTTGGATTGTAAATTGACAAAGATTCTACAACATTTTACTTCATCCAAAAAAATTCTTTTTTTTTTAAATTTCATTTTTATGTAATACATTGTTTCTGTAAAAATTGTTTACTATTAAAGTTGAAAATTGATGAATATAGTGTTTGTAGTAAATAAGAAAATCTAGGGAGCGTCAGTAGAAATAAATATATGTTTTGTAATACATACGTAATATTACATTTTCCATCAACAATTTGGAAAAATTCAAGCGATTTTCTCTCTAAAGAATAAGATGATATTTTTAAGCCTTGTTCTCTTTCTTTTAAAAGCAAATGATTGATAGGAACAATTCAAAAAGGCTTAATCACGTGCCTTTTTTAATGATTAATCACGTGCATTAAAACGTTAGTCGGGTTTGACCTGAAAAGACGAGGAAGATACAAAATAATATCTAAAAAATATTTACTAATTTACTTTTGTTAAACATTTTAGCAAAATTATGCTGTCATGAGAAATAATGTTACGGTTCTTAGTGTGTTTTTTTATATTCTACAATATACTAATTTTGTACTGTTTATAATTTTGATGATATCGTAATTTTATTTCTTGAATTGCGCGTGACATAAAATTAAAGTTGTACACCCAAAGTTCATATTTTTCTAAAAATTACATTTTATTTCAAGTAATCATTAAATAACTTCAAAAATGTGTGCATAAAAAATATCTGTTTTCGAAACACAGAACTGAAGCTTATAACTTACATATATTACGTTCACAATTCTTCTTTTAAAAAAAATGTAAGGAGGGAGATTTAAATTAACAAATATTCGTTTAAAGGCAATTATTTTCCATAAAATCAAAGTTTTGTAAATTTCTTTCTTTTATTTCTTTTAAAATAAAAACTGAATAGCATTTTTATAGCTTTTAAAATGAATATTAAATGGAAAAAAATGTTCATGAAAATATTTTAATTCAAAGTCGTACAAAGGCATTTCTACTTCTACTTATATATTCATTACTTGTCATCATTTCCATTTAAAACAACCCATATAGAGGGGCTGATGTATATTAATCCAGTCGAAGCTTAAAATTTTCATGTTGGTGTGACGTGGAAGTTTGGAGAACGTAGGTGTGGCTAAGCTATCACTTGACCGTAATTCAGAATTATTAGGTCCGTCTCCAATAATCTTTCTACTGCTCAATAGACGTTGCCACCTAAAATAACAATAAACTAATATGTTTGGTACAGGGGTGCGCAATTTTTTTGGCTCTTTTGTAAAAGGATTACATCAGTGTTTCTCAAACTGTGGGGCACGCCCCCCTAGAAGGGCGTGATAACCTTACGAGGGTGACGCAAACATGTAAAAAAAAAGATTTTTTAAAAAAATTATTAATTTACTGAAAGTAAATAAACATGATACATTTTGACATAATAAAAAATAAAATACACATATACACTGATATAATATACTTGTAAATGCATCAGCACTGCAAAATGTACTTTACAATTAATTTAACAATACTAAGTTAAAACAAGTTGAATAATTATTAGTGACCCCATGGGCTTGTCATATATAAAAATACTTTAAAACTTATCAGGATAATGTATGTACGGTTTATAATTAATCACTTAAAATCTGGTTAAAAATTACGCAATTCTCCCTCAATGCAAACCTTTTAACACGTAGTCAAGCGTATGTGGTGTATTAGTGAAGAAGGGGGGGGGAGGGTAGAAAAGGAATAAATAAGAAAATCCTCTGAAATAATTAATTCCTTCGCAAATACTGTCAAAGTCATTCTTTTTACATCCCAAAGCCTTCGGAATAATATTATTGATAACATTTTTCACAGAAAAAATTGCACTTTAGAAAGACGTAAATATACGTCCGGGGCAATTAACGCACTGGCTGAAAGAGACGTTTATATACGCCAGTGGCACTTAAGACGTTAAAGACGAAATGTAGATATAGCGTCAAAGTTTGTATTACTGAATTAAATATATTGTTATTGCATGAAGACAAATATTTAAAGTTTGAGAAGCACTGGATTACATTAATTAGTTAGATTTGCATCTCAGGAAAAATAAAAATTGCACCCTTAAAAGCAATAAATATAAACTAAATGAAATAGTTTCAGTTTTATTCAGTTTATTTATTGGGCTCTATTGATATAATCTATAAGTTGCAAGCATTTTTGATTTTATAGTCAGTTTAGTGAGACAACCATTCTCATCACGCACTTCTACATTTTTTTAAATAAATAATTTGCGAGATTGCTTATTAAAATTCTCATCCCAGCCTGCAAGTTAACCATTTGCATTTATATTTACTCCTGTTGATCTTCATACAAAGAAATTTTTGATCACAAATATATGTCGACCCCAAATAAAGAAAATATTTTCTCTATATTAAATTTCTAAAAGTCTTGACCGGCCTAAGAATATTTACTGTTAGCCGCTATTTGTCCACTCTCTTGACCCAAAATCTCTCTCTCTCTTTTATTTTTTGATCGATAAAGGATCTATATGTCGTAAAACATGTTTATTATTTTCCATGTAAACCATGTTTCTTATTTTCTCAATAATAACTAAAACCTCTTATATCGCAAGTCATTTTTCAATTCCTACTTTAGTTCACACTCTCTCTATATTTATATCTATATTTATTTTGTTTAAACTCAATCGTTAATAAAATGTATTTTAAAGTACTCAATTGAAATTTTATACTCACGCTTCTTTTCTGATAACAATGCAGTTATTTATTAAGAATTAATACAAATTAATTCATTAAAACTAATTATTCAAAGAATTACAAATACATTCACATTGGCATCCTTTTTGGTGACTTGTGTCAAAACTTCAAAAGGTTTTTTTCTCACATTTTAAAGCGCTTATTTGAGCTGAAATCCTTTATACACTATTGTTTTGGGTAGCAATATGATATTTTAATTATAATTAATTAAAATTATTGACTGAAATTAATTATTTAAAGAATTACAGATACAGCCACGTTGGTCAAAATTTTAAAGAAAGATTTTTTTTTTTTCACGTTTTGAAACTGAACAGTTGAATTGAAATTTTATATATACAGGTGTTTGGAAACCGTGCCATATGATATTATTGATAAAAATTAATTGCCTTATTCATTGTTTATGATATCTTATGTATATACAGTATCATATATTCAGTGTAACTGTTTAAGTAAAAATTACTAAAATGAACTTTTGTTGATCTGAAATGAAATTGAGCAATTTTTATGTTACTTTTTCTTGTTCAATAAAGTAAGTGGTGAAACAGTGTATGGCAGGAAAATATTTTCTTGTAGCAACGTGTTATTCGACATCATAGAAATTCAATATGTTATATTAGTGAAGATATGTGCAACCTGGTTCATTCACAGGATTGGCGCTGAGCTCCCACAAATGTGTATGCTATGAAAGTGAAAAATGAAAATCGAAACCATGTCTAATTCCTTTAAACAGATTAGGATCTCACGAAAGTCGTCTGGAGAAGATCCATTCCTCCACCCTCTAATGCTCGTACAACTAATGGAAGTGTTAATCCTCATTGTGTGCCTGTAGAATTTCTCACCAGCTTCCGTCGCCCTTCAGTTTGTGGAAGAAGTTGAACTGTATACTTCAAGTAGAAGACTTGAACTTGGACCATTGTGGTTTGTTAAGGATTACTTCAGAGACCAATAAAGGGTTGTTAAGAATATCTGAAAGTTTAAGAAAGTGTTCATTTTACCGAAAAAGATAATTTAAAATATATTGAATCGGACCACAAATGCAATTAAAAACTGATTATAATTGTACATTAATCATCTTAATGATTCAAAACCAATGTATATTTTACTTCTTACATATGACAATTCTTCTCAAACTTTAAAATTTTAGTGCCATTTTAAATCTCTATTTTTCATGGCATTCATCTCCCCTTCACTACAAGTAACAAATGCTTAGTTGTAATAATAGCGACTCCTAAGCTACAATAGAGCACCATTATAAATTATTACAAATTATCAGATAAATATGATTTTGCCTTATATTATATATTATAAATATGGGTAAATAAACTTGGATGCCTCCGACTTGTCTATGCTTATTAAATTCAATTATCTACATCATTGTATATAAAGTATAATACATGATCATTTATAAGTGTGTTATATGTCTCAACCATGATTTTATTTTTATTATGTCAAGGCCTGTTTCTTCTTCAATAATAGTGAAGAGTTGCAAATAACCCATTTCAGCTTTTCGTGTACTCAGTATTACCATTAAAGACTATCACGTCTCTCTCCCAAGGCTAGCGTGTGCTACAGTTTAGCTGCGTGAATAAAACTGATAATAGCATTTTTCCTTTTATTTGAATGCAGTTTGCATTTAAAATTAAAATGATGGCATTGTTGGTAGATTCAACCATGTAAATATCATTATGCAGAAAAAGCAGTATATTTATTTAGTTGAAAACAAACATTTTCAGTCGAATCTAAATACGATAAAATGAAAAATCGCTGAGGCCTTTATTTATTTTTGAAGTATAGTTACGAAAATGCAAAACTCTCTTCTTTTAATTAAAAAATTCGAAATCTTAAAATACTTATGTTCATTTATTTGCATATACGCCATCTTAAATTCAATATACTTGGCTAGAAATGTATATATTTCAAAGAAAAACGAAACAGATAAACTAACTACTTTGTTGAAATTAAACGTGAGTAAATCTCTTTACACTGATATTGAAACACTTACATATTCATAATTCATTAATGTATAACAATTGCATTTAACGGAGAATGTTAAAATGCGGTGATTCAATACCCGGTGCATAGTCTTCCTCGTATTTGTATTGCCGAAAATTAGTGTCCATATTTATTCTCCTTATTTAATACTTTATTTAATTTATTATTTATCAATTTTTGCTACAGATCTGTGATAATTGATTGTTGAATCCTTCAGAATGCAATATCTCTTACATGTGAATGATGAGGTCTTACATGACTAATCGACCTGAAGATTGTCAACTTTAAAATTCCAAAGACATGTAAACCGTATGAAGTCTGGCATTAGTTTTGGAAAATATCATCCAAATAATGTGTTATGAATGGTAATGTAACCGTAGCCAAAAGTCAATATATCACTTTCAAGCAAGGTGCGGCATGCCGTATACTTCTGACATCACCCGAAGTATAGGGCTATACCAAGCCTCTGATAAAAACTATTTAGTTAAGCATATAGAAGGAGCCACGGCAATCAATTAATAAATAAAACTTGTAGTGACGTTGTTTTCGAATAAATAAATTCATTCAAATTCTCTGAAAACCTGTCATATAGGGAGGTAATTTGATTTATTTTTATCGAGGATGAGTCTTCGCATTAGTTTGTAATGTGCTTAAGGGTGCACGCTTAAAGGTGCAGAAGGACTGGAAGGAACACCAGTCATAATTCAACAAAATAATCTAATTTATTCACAATATTAATCACCACACAAATTCAATCAATTCAGTCTAAGAATTCTCCCAATTAATGACTATGCCGACAATAAACGAGGTAATGCAAAAACTGTAATACTAACCACACTTACTCAAGGCGATCACTTTGATTTCTTATCTGTCTAATCTGGATTTTAATCCCAGTGACAATTCGTCACTTAAATAATTCAATGATCAAATATTAAATATCCACGATCCACATTCAATTTGATTAATCTCTACTCCGTTAGCAATCTATTCTATCTCTCTCTCTAACCTGAAAACCTCAATTATATGTAGTATTAATTTACACATCATGTTTTCTTCTTCGCGCGAAGCGGAGTTTTATTATAAAATAATTTTTAAAGACCAGAAATTCCCCAACAGGACTATTAGTAGAATGAGCTCAGATAGAACCATCACAAGTTAAATTTGGAAGTTAGGAGAGTTGGGCGCTGCTCAAGTGTCATCTTTATTACTTAACCGTTGTTAAAAGTTACAGGGTTGTTGACAATAGCCCTCGAAAAGTTTCGAAATGTGATGTTAATAAACGATCAACCACTCCACACACTGATCCAGCGGTTATCTGCTGCAAGTCTGAAGCAGAACATATCGCTGAAAAAACTACAACAATGCCGGTTAGCACGCATTACACTAGATGACTTTTCGATGTTGTGGGGTTGAAGCCTGAGAACGTAACTCAGCGATGGTCAGGTGGAGGTAGGTGTCATGTGCGGTATGGAAAAGTTGAACCATATTGGATAGGGGACAGTAACGGCATTGAGGCAGTTCAGTCCACCTTGCTTTATATTCGTGTATCTGGTCTTCCAAGGCCTTCAATCCACCAATAAGTTCCTTACAGCAACCATTTCAGTACAGACATCTCCGTACGGTGAAGGTGAAAGCTTATTATTCGGTTGGATCAACCAGCTTAAAGCATCTCTATTATGCGACCACGTTCCAAAACGTAAAATTGGCTGTAAGGTATTCGACAATGTTAGAACGGCATTATTGACGGTTTATTCAGAATAATGACTTCGACAAAGAAAAAAAAGTAAATTAGGAGCAATTGTAAAATGCTTTATACAATGCTATCTGCGCAATAGAAATGCGTGCCATGACCAAAGCTGTAATAATTGCCTTAGTAATTTGAATACTTAGTTAAGAGAAAGTTTCTCACGAAATTATGAGATGGTTGAACTATTTCTTAGTGGTATGTTTTTTTGCAGAAATGTTTATGAGCTTAAATACATTTTTAATTTTGTACGGTAAATTAAAACAGGTAGGGGGGAATAGCACTTTTTTAAGCTATCAGAAAGTTTTCCATTGTTACAAGAAGCTATATTTATTGAAAGCCTTGGTAAATTTTATGAAGTAGAAACAGGCAAAACGTTGAATGATTTGTCAACTGTTGAAGTGTATACTGGCAAAAATATATAAAAAAGAAATATTTAAAATAGATTTTGAAACATTTGAAAATCAGGAACAATTCACTTCCTGCAACTGCATATACTCGTATTTTATTTTATTCGAAATAATTTTTATTATAAAATTATTTATTATGAAAATTTCTAACATAAAAGAGGTATTTTGTGAAGTTCTAAAAGTTAATCTTTACTTCCTTCTGTTACTAGACAAAAAACTAAAAAAAGTAAGACTAAAAAAATTAATTTAATATAATAAAACTGAAATTAAAATAAGCATAAAAATTCAAAAATAACTATTATCCGAGTGTTATAAATAACCAAATCAGTAATATTCTATCAACATCAATTGGAAACATAGTTATTATAAATTGCTATGATTAAGAATAACTAATATCAGAGACAATCATATTTATACGAATTTTTTCTTATTAGACTTCTCAATTCAATGATTTTTTTTTGTTACATCGGTTGAACAAAAACTATTTCTTTACAAAATCAAATATTTTATCTTATACATTAAAGATTCTTAGTATGTAAGTAATAGTAAATCTTTTTGTAAATTATTTATTATTGAATTAATCAAAGGTGAAATGATGGTCTTTAGAGTTCATTTTAATGATTTTGCTGACGATAACATGGAAAAGGCAGATCTTCGACTATAGTCTATATGAATAAAATCCTCATTATCTCTTAGGCTGTAGATAAGCAGAATTTAAAACACAAAATACCGAAAATTTAGATCGTTTTAAAATAAGAACGTTTAAAGCATCCAATCATTAAAATAAGAAAATCAATTAAAGGGAATGTGTATTCAGAATATTCTAGATAGCAAAGTTACTTATTTCCACATTATTGGTGGCATTTATTCTTTCAATGAAATGTATATTTTAATTTTTTGTTCAGGTTAGGATTGTAGAACTATGTGAAACTAATACTATAGATTTAAAATATGCGTTTCTAATACATTTCGTAAAAATTGATAAATAATTTTAAGTAATATATTGAATGCGAGCAACATTACCTTCACGAGCATAGTAAACCAGTATTCAAAGTAATTTTTTCTTTCCAATAATAAAAGCAAGATCATTTAAGTGGCACATCTTTTCAGATCCATGTATATAATTCTTTCTCTAGACAAATTTATATGCAAGAGAGCACAACACAGGATAGTGTTTTCAGCCACACTTTTCTATACACCTACATTTACGACTTTTCACATCACGTCACTGTTTGTTCGTGCCTTTTTCGCAGACGATTCTGCATCTCTATTTCTGGGAGTCTAACTCAAATGCGAGGTGTGACACAAAAACATGAGACTGGTCCAATAAATCATTGTACTTACTGAATCAGTTTTCCGTGACAGTGTCACCTTCACAAAGTAGTTAACTTCAGTGTTTACACAATTCTGCATTTGGTGCTGCCATTGCGGGTAACAGTTCAGGAACGAGGGTTTTGGAAGTCCCTTCAGGAAATTCTTCGTTTTTGCCTGAATATCTTCAACTGAAGTAAAATGGGTTCCTTTTAAGCAAGATTTATATGTATGAAAAAAATGTCGCATGGAGTCGAATCAGGTGATAAGGAAAATGCCCCATCACAGTAATGTTTTTGATGGTCAGAAACTGCTTGACAGACGGGGCCGTGCGAGAGGAGAAAATATTCTTGGTGCAACAGCTCTCCGATCTTGGCCTTTTCCGCTGATTTTTTCATGAAGTATTTTTAGTAGTTCAATGTAGTAGTGTTGATTAACTGACCGACCACTGATGTGAGTGGGAACCCACTAATATCACGCATTTTGTCTATTGTTTAGTCTATAATCTCTAATCTTGAGAGCCCAGTAGCTTTATCATCTTCCACACCGACCCTTCCCCCGGAAAACCGCTTATACCATTCAAACACATGTGAATGAGCCAAAGTTTCATCACCATAAGTCTCAGTTGATGCTTGAAATATTTCTGTGGCTGATTTCTTAAGTTTCTCAAGAAACTTGATGTTGATTCGACATTTATCCAGCAGAATGCAGTTGCATGTGTTCACTCAATGACGCAGTTCTCCCAATTGAAGGGATCGAGTAGGACGAAACAGACCACATGTGTAGAGAAGTTGAGATGGATAACGTCACCAAAACATACGTTATTAATTCCACTCTTTATTCAAGCTACCTACTTTATCTCTTTTGTGTGTGTCACAGCTTGTATATGCTTAAGAACATACAGAAATTCTTAGATATTCTAGAATACTGGGTTAGAGACTCGAGAACTGTGATTAAAGTAGAAAATTCGCAGACAATTTTTAGAAAGGCAAAGTCTAATTGATCCTTCTTTCCCCCCATACACTTCTTGATGGCCATGTACAGTGGTTCTCAGTAATATTTTATTTCGGCTTAACACTTTGGGGATTAATTTACAAAAAATTAGACTATTCAGCAAAGAATTTATGTTCTAGGATTTATCTCGCTATCTCCCTCGTTAGAAGAAAATCTCCTCTGTATTTAAAAAAATTATTTACTAAGCAAGCAAGTTTTTTGCACAATCTTAACGTATGCTCTCCTCGTTTGGAGCACAATAGGTGCTTCCCACATAAAAAAAGAGGCAAAAAGATAAAAATAAAATATTCAGAGTTATGACTTACGCCCACATTGGTAGGTTAAAAAAAAACGTTTGGCGCAGTGATTTGCACAAGTAACTGGTTTCGAATCTCATCACTAAATTATCTAGAAATATTTTTAAATTTTATTTAAAATAATAAAAATCCAGTCATTTCAACGCAAACATTACTTATGGATCGTCATACAAAATCAAATTATGTTCATACCCCTCCCTGTTCCACTTTCTGTTGAAATCTCCCTAACAAAGATTTAACACTTAATGGTCACGCTGAATAAATTTGTACAGCTTATGTCTACAGTAAAATTGGATCACTGAGTTTAGCTGTCTCGTTTTTCATTTTTTTCCTTTGCTTCAAATTCATTATTTCTATCGTTAGCCCACTCTTTTTTGGGCCGCGTCCTATTTTCGCATTTGCACACACACCCATCAGAGGGTTTTTCAATGAAGTTAGGTATCCTTGGTGCATTTTACGTGGATATTCATGCTGAGTTCATACCCCGCTCAATAGTTACCCAATTTTACTGATAATAACCCAAACACACACTCACAGAATTTAAAATATTGTTCCACTCTAAAAATCAATGTAGCAGAACAAAAATGTTCAAAAAACTTAATTTTTTTAAAAAAAAATTTTATTGATTTTTTTGGATCTTCGTCTTTTTCCATAATAAACTCCTCAAACCTAAATGTGCTATACCATAGAACACCGAGACTAACGTTGTATAATGTTTATTGTTTTAGAGACAATGCACATTTACTAATAATTTTGTGTTTTGAATATTATATAGTCTCAATCAAAGATATGATACTAAATCTAATGTATAAACACTGCTCAAAATGTGAAAAGATTTTTGATTTGATATTTTTATTAATGATGCACTTTTGAACTTAAAAGCTGTGCATCGATTATTAGTGACGGACATCAGGAAGGATGCATTTGCATTTACTCAAACACATGAACATACATATATGTGTACTAGTTATAGCTAACCTAGGGGGTTTCACAAGTTGGGGGGTACGACCCCTTGCGGGGCGCGAGCATATTGATAAGTCTGAAACAAAAGATTATTTAAAAAATATTACTAATTTACTGAATGTAAACAAAATACATTCTACATGATAAAAAATAAAATACACATTTACACTGATATAATATACTTATAAATATATCAATACTACACAATGTATTTGATAATTAATTTAACAATACTTAGTTAAGAACAAGTTTAATAATTACCAGTGAACCCATGGCCTTGTCATATATAATATTATATACAAAAATTAACACTTATCTTGATACTTGTCTCGGTTTATAATTAATTCCTTAACTGCCGATTAAAACTTGTGCAATTCACTCCCAATGCCACCAGACACACTGTGTTAAGATCCTTTTACTGCATTTCAGGATCTTCGGAAATATTTTATGGATAGCAGTGCTCAGAAAAGGTTATACTTCGGAAAGACATATATATACTTCCAGCGAAAATAACACTTTAGCTGAGTGAGACATTTATATATGCCGGTTGCCACTTAAGAGGTTTTAGTCGTATTCTAGCTTTAGCATTTAAGTATAATATAATTGAACTCAATACATTGTTATTGTATGGAGGGGTGGAGGAATGATGAAAATTATGATTGAATATCACGTCGCAAATCTTGAAAGTTTGAGAAGTACTGAGCTATAGTATGTCATGAAAATATGCATTATATTGTAAGACTATTGATTGCTTTTTACGTTATTGGTATCTAAATCCTAGCATTATACTTTCGAATGGTTTGAAAAACATTTTTGTAGTTCTAGCTTCTTGAACTTCTAAAACGGAAGTATATTTATCTTTTAAGCTCCCGTAAACCCCCTTGGGAACCGAATTCTGCATAACCTGTTCTTAACATACTTCTAATCAACGAAAAAAATCTTGCCAAATTTAAAGTCTACAGCAGTCATCTCAAACTCATATGACATTACGAACCATCAGTTCTGTTTTATATTAAGTTGAGGGTCACATGATTTCAATGTTCAAAAAGAAATAATAAATGTACGTATTTTGTTTTATAATAGCAAAAAAAAAAAGGAATATAACTAAGGAAAAGTTTAGCAAATTCTACCTATTTGTTTTAATACCGCGTCTTTTTGTTGTTTTATTATATGCTACTGTGTGCCGATATATTTCCCGGGCCGCAAAAACGTACAGTGCGGGCCGTGAGTTTGACCTGGTCTACGGGTTTAATGCTTCAAAACCAGGAGCTTTTTTATAACGTCTCAGCAATCCTCTCTCTTAGGAGTAGATTTCCCTGATCCTTTCCTTTCTTAATTGATTTCTACTCAACGAAAGAAACTTGCCTGCTAAATTTCTAGTCTGTAAGTCTAATATTTAAAAAAAGAAATATTTGTTTTTAAGGCTGCTGCAATCCATCTTGGGAGTTGATTTTCGCAGATCCTGTTCTTAACGGATTTCTACTGAAAAAAAGATACATTCTTGCAAATGTAAAGTCTGTAGACATAATAATTCAAAAATGAGATTTTTTATTTAAAAAGTCCCTACAACTTTTCTTGGGAAGCAATTTTCTCAAAACTAGTTCTTAGCGGAACTATATTCAACAAAAGAAACAAGCGTACCCAATTTAAATTCTGTAGGTCTAATAGTGCTGAAGATCTGGTGGTAAGTGAGTGAATTGCTTTTCTCCTGTCTAAAAAGAGAGAAAAATACAGAGAATGAGATTAGAAGAAATAATGTAATTATTTTGTATCCATCTTAAAGTAAATCCAGGCAATAAAAGTTAATAATGCAGATAATGATTCCGTTTTTTTAAATGTCTGCTATGTTACCAAAACGAAAAGATATAATTGAATTATTTTCTTAATTGCTCTAATGAAAAAAAGTGCATTATCCTACTTAAGGTAATGTTTTAAATCACATTTTTAAAAAAGGTAATGTTTTTTTCTTCATCTTCTTAAATGTAATGAGAAAGTTCTTTCATTTTCGTTCGTGTGTGTTTTATTTCCAGAAAAAAACCCCGAAATAATTGTGTTCTAAGGAATCTCGAGTCAAAATTATGTTTTATCCTTTTTACCTCTGCCCCTTCTTTTCCTTCCTACCTTCATCTTTATTTTCCTAATTTTCTTCCTCTTTTTCCTTTTCATTTTTTTTATATTTCTTGTTATTTTGCTTTTAAAAATACTATTTTGAAAATTTTTAGAAAATTACTTGTATGTTATGTAACTGAGTAATTAAAAGTGATGAATAACTAAAAATGTTTCAGTTACTTTTTCACTTAAAGTTTCTTTTGATGTCTTTAATAGCAAATAGTCAGCTAAAGCAGTTATTTAGAGCAAGAATATTACAAGAATTAAACCATCCAATTACAAATTCTGAAGTAGAAATAAGTTTCTTCAAATAGCATTTTTTATTTTTTTTCAAGCATACGAATATTCAGGAATCGTTTCACTCATAGTCAGTTATAAAAACCATTCAGCGGACTACTGGCAGCGACCATGGTCCATTATTGGGAAAGGAATTTCGTTCGTTTGCACCATATTGTATAAGGACTTTAAAATAAATTCATAATCTTTTTGTAATTAGAACAGCGTTTCTTGAACTGCGAGTGCCCCCACCTAGGGTTTCTTGATAACTCTACGAGGAGAGCTCCAGCATATTGAAAAATCGAAAACAAAAGATTATTTAAAAAATTATTAATTTACTCAAAGTAAAGAAGCAAAATGATTTCGGACGTAATAAAAAATAAAATACATATTTACACTAATATAATAAATACACTTATAAAATGCATCAGTACTGCACAATGTATTGTTGAAATTATTTTAACAATATTAAGTTAAGAAGAAATTTAATAATTACCAGTGACCCCATACGCTGACCATATATAAAATTATATGCAAAAATTAACTCCTAGGTTGATAATTTTGATAATTTGCTCTGTTTATAATTAATCCCTTGACTGCCGATTAAATGTATGCGATTCGCTCCCAGTGCTACCGTTTGCACGAAGGCACGCGTATGTGATGTATAGGGGGGAGGGGAATAAATTTTAAAAAAAAGAGCAAATCCTCTGAAATAAGTAAATCTAAGGTACTTTTATTGCATTCCAAAGTCTTCAAATAATTTTATGGATAACAGTGCACAGAAAAGATCGTACTTCGGAAAGACGTATATATACGTCCAGGGCAATTAATGCTTTGGTTGAGCGAAATGTTTATGTATGAAAGTGTCACTTTAGAGTTTAAAGTCGTATTGTAGTTTTAGTGCCAGAGTACAGTATTATTGAATTCAATATATTGCTATTGGATGGAGGGGGGGGGCGCAATGAAAATTATGATTGAATATTAGTTCGTAAATATTGAAAGTTTGAGAAGCACTGAATTAAGATTGTATACTTTACAATCTGTTTCAATGTAAAACATAAAATCAATATACCAACAATAACAATTACGGACACACTCCAAGTGTGTAAAAGTTACGAAACAAACATTGTTTCACTGAATTTTTAACTACAGAACCATCGTTGATAATGATAGGTATACATAAGAATGAATTTTTCTTAGTAATCTATTAAAATTCGATAAGGTTTTTTTTTTTTTTTTTGCAAATTATGTAAGCTGATATTTGTGTGAGCAGATATTTCTAACACTGCTTTCTGCACATTTTTACTTTTGTTTTTGAACATTTTCAAACAATGGCTGTAAGAGAACGTCTGGATAGTGGATATCGAGGGAGATGTGTTGGGAGATTAGACGCAGAATGATTCCAATTACAGGTGACAAGATGGGTTTAAAGATTACGGGATAGTTCCAAATTACTAGAAAAATAGCCAGAAAATTAGGTAGAGGGCACCCAAGAGTCACTACAAGCCAAGCAGACCATTACTTGGCTATTATAGCAAGGTGTTATAGCGGGTGGCAGCTGTTTAACTAGAAATTGAGTTCTATGAGAAAATTAGGTAGAGGGCACCCAAGAGTCACTACAAGCCAAGCAGACCATTACTTGGCTATTATAGCAAGGTGTTATAGCGGGTGGCAGCTGTTTAACTAGAAATTGAGTTCTATGAGAAAATTAGGTAGAGGGCACCCAAGAGTCACTACAAGCCAAGCAGACCATTACTTGGCTATTATAGCAAGGTGTTATAGCGGGTGCAGCTGTTTAACTAGAAATTGAGTTCTATGAGAAAATTAGGTAGAGGGCACCCAAGAGTCACTACAAGCCAAGCAGACCATTACTTGGCTATTATAGCAAGGTGTTATAGCGGGTGGCAGCTGTTTAACTAGAAATTGAGTTCTATGAGAAAATTAGGTAGAGGGCACCCAAGAGTCACTACAAGCCAAGCAGACCATTACTTGGCTATTATAGCAAGGTGTTATAGCGGGTGGCAGCTATTTAACTAGAAATTGAGCTCTATGTTATACCTGATACCTCAGTTTCTAGGTATACTGTTTACCAAAGGCTGAAATGGGGGAGGGCCTTATTCCAGAAGATAGATGATTTGCATTCCACATACCATGTAGGGCCGCTTTTCCGCTTAGGCACGCTAAGCACATTCCGAGGGTGCAAATATTTAGGGGCGCAAAAAATTGGAGGGCGAGAAAAAATTAAAATTAGAGTTAATGTACCACCACTAACCGAATCATGAGAGAAGCATTCTGCCCTTGAGAGAGTAAAGATTGAAATTAGATCTACTATGGAAAATAAAAAGCTTAATGGTACAATTTATAACTTTTCCTAGACGTAAATTTAAACAATGAACACATATTTAAAATTTGTTGCCCTTCTCTATTAAACGCTTCAAAAATTTTGTACTTGAACTAAACAAATTGCCCTCCCGTGCATTATACGGTAATTTCAGTTCTCTCTATTCATACATTGTATGTCTGAAAAGCACAAATGACAGAAACATTCTCTAAAACCCGGATGTCTTATCTCTAGTCGATCATTTATTCATACACAATTAATACAACTTTTGTTTCATTTTACACCAAATTCAAAATTCTAATTTTCGAATCATTTTTGTCAAATACTTTTTATAGTTTGGAGAAAGATTATTCTACTAATAAAGTGTAAGCTGCTTTCTGAACAACGACAGGCCCAGTAATGTTCTTTTTGTTAAAAAAGGTTATATTTTTTGTTATTTTACATTTTAGTACATGCATTACGAAATAATGATGATGATAAGGTGATGATAAGGTGTTAAGCATGGTTTCATGATTCACTGAACAATAACTATATTACATAGCACTATAGCATGTAAAAAAATTAATACTATGTTTAAAATCCGAAAAGATTCTGGAAAAAAAAGTTTCAAATCAAGTGTCATATTCAACACTTGAACATGGTTTAAAAGTTGTCAGGCTCGGTGACAGTAACCTTTAATATGCTTCGAGGAGCTATACCAATAAATCGTATAACCAATAAACAAATTCCAAACTGATTTTAACGAAAAATCATTTTGTTGACATGTTTAAAATGACAAATCTAATTGCCTTTGCATTTTTATTACTCAAAGCGTAGGTACTGCCGGATTTAAGCGATTTGCTTTAAAACATTCATATATATAAATATGTATATTCATTTTTAAAAGTTATTTTGAAGCATCGTTTCTTTAAATTCCTAAGGAATTAATAAGAAAATTTGAGAAAAGCCTGAATATGTTCTTAACCAGTTAAGTTTCAAAATAGTTTTTAATTTATGTGTTTTAGTACTCTCTAATATGAATAGAAATAAAAATAATTATTATTTCTAAAATATAACCAATATCAAATGTATATTCAAGAAAATTCAGAACCCAAGAAAAAGGACTTATATAAAATTAAACCAATAAATTTATTATAATTATCAAGCTTAAAAAATAAGAATTACATGGTTTAAAAATAATGAATGCTTAGTATTAAGAAAAAAGTGCTCGAATACAGAGACATATACACAATAAAAGATATAATTAAAGAAGTAAACTATATGATCATTAAAACAGACACAAACAATCATTTCTACAAAAAACTTTCCCAAAATTGCAATCTATAAATATGCAAAAAGAAAAAAAAGAATTAAAAAAATTAGTAAAAATTTCAAATTGGAACGGAATTATCGTTACAGCGAAACATTTCTCCCTTTATAAATGAAACGATTTAGAAAAATATAAATTTGTTTCGCTACATTTAACATATGTAACAATCCAAACTAATGTTACGTTCCCACATTTAAAAAATATAGAAGTAACTGTGCGAACAGTATTAGCATTATCAAGTGGTTTTTAGAGAAGCTCGTTAAATAAAATAACGTATCATAACGACGAACAATGAACTGTTTCTTGATTTTACTCAAACGTAATGAAATAACTTTGGGAAAGTATGTTATCTAAAACTCTAATGTACGAGTTCACATTACGTTAAATTAAAATATGCGTTGAAAAATACTTTAAGTACTATACAAAAAAGAATATTACTTATTTTTATATACAAATATTCAGATTCATATTCTATTTTTAGTGAGATGTTTTAATAATTATGCGTTCTTTAATATATCTTCTACATCAAACTCAAGTGGTTGTTTTAAACAATATTAAAATATACCATGAAATTCTGTTGAATAAATTGTACATGTTTTAATTTTTTTCTGTACATAATTTAAAACAGGTAGTAAAAATTTCTCGGAGAATTTTCATAAACGATACTTTACGAAATATCTACGAGCGAGATTCTTCTATTAAGCATGCGCAATGTTGTTCAGATATTCCTAAATATAAACATCTTTACACTTTTTAAAAACTATTTAGAATAATTCATTTTTAAAAAAACACTATATAATAAGGTTTTTTAATTTATAGTGACTTTAATCTACTGTGTAACAATGAGTTACATAGCATTCCTTCGTAATTCTTGAAAGTAAAAGTCATTCAGAGTAAAAAAAAATCAAGCAATCTGGCAATTAAAGAAAAAATTTCTTTTGTTCGTCAAAAATCCTCGTGTTGAAAAAAAAAAGGAAAAGGTGTGGATATCTGGGTTACCTATTCATCATTCTCTTTAAGCCATTTGTGTGGGCTTTATTCAAGTCACTTACTATTTCTGATTAGAAGGAATGTGGATCCACGCGCGGAGCCCTAAGATTGGTTCCTCCCAGACAAAAGCCTGTCTGGACTGCAACACTCTTGCCGCCCCTTATCGAAAAACCATATTGAGGGGCTGTAAATTCACCTGTCACTCCAACACCGGAGATACAGTCCTTGACATTTCTCTCTGACGATAGCCGACACTCCCTTCCACGCATGTGTTGCAAGTCTACATGATAGAGGGAACGAAATAATGGACAACCGTTAAAACACACACAGGGGCGTCTTCTTTTGTCCATTATAAGGAAAAGGTCATCTGGTGCGAATTTTAGATTAGAGCCTCAAAAAAGAAAAGAGTGGTTGCAATCAGTTGGATAAGAGATGACGCAGTTGCGACGCTTAAAATTAGTAAACCTTTTCCACAAGTTAAGGATGAGAATTGATTTTGTAGACTCAAATTCATCAGACAGGCACTTTCATGAATTAAGCACAGGAGAGCAATTAACGATCGTTATATCATTTTAATTGTAAATATTAAAACGGTTTTCAAAAGGAATTTTAAATTAAAATTTAATTGAAAATTTGAGAAAAAAAATTAAAAAACGGATATAAATCTTTTATAAACCCAAGGATGACAACTATACATCCAAGCTGCCCCAAAAATGAAAGCTGACGGTAGTGCCCTATACTGTAAATATGATTCAAAAGTGATGATAAAATTCAATAACATAATATTGTGGTTTCATCCATTTTAATTAAGATAAAAAAATAATATTTCATTACATTGAAATTTGAAGCGCCCACAACCCAGCTATTGCTAATGCTGTTTTATTAAATTTAGATTTAATATCTGTTCCCTTTAACCATGCATTATCATTCTGGAAAGAACAAATGGTAAAAAATACTTTTAAAACCTAATTTTTATTTCTAGATGATCAGATATTCCATCATTAAAAATCCTTTTTGTTTCACTTTACACAAGAATCAATTCTTAGTTTTAGAAGCTCTGATATTGTTTGTCAGTAATTTCAAACTGTAAAATACAAAGAGTTCTTTTGTTTTGTGTCATGTTACCCCAATACTTTTTTATTAGTATTGCTGAAGTATCATCTATATAATTAAATATTAAACTGCTTTCTTAAGAAGGATAGGCATACAGAGAAGGTTGTTCACATTTCATGGAAACGATTTTGATAGTTAATTTTTATCCATAAATACCGTATTTTTTTAGGAAATTTGGTACTATCTGATAGCTATGTGATTCTTGACAATAACTCTAGCCCAAATCTATCATGGAAGTAAACTTTTTCTTTGTAATGTCATGCGAATTTCGCCCCATTCCTCTTAAACCGTTTTCCAAAGTCCGCTCTGTGTTATTGGATGCCGTTTTCCAAAGGCTCGTTTTAATATACCGAAAGCACAAAACAGCACTGCAGAAGTGTAGGGTAAATTTACATGCATTTCATTTAATTAATTTAAATTTTCATTAATACACTTTATTCCTGTTTTTGATAGACTTTGTCCACATGAAGCTCAATTTTATCAATGTAATAATAATATAAAGTTGGAATTTTTCTTGAAAAATTGGTTCTAGAAATTTTGCTGATTGTAGAGGGAAATAATTTTGGCTTTATTTGAGACTTTTTTTTATTTTTAATTTGCCGTTGTTATAATATCATGCAACTATCATGGATACCTTTACGAACTTTACTGTACACTGAGGAAGCCATTTTCGCACGGGCATTTCTGTGAATTTAACAATAAAAAATTGATCTTCTTTTACTACAGTTCTATACCCATATCTCATTGAGTTTTACCACAAATTTCTATTTTTCAGCAGGTAAGTGTGTTTTTTACATAATTTTCTACAATATGCTTTTATTTCAGGATAATGTTTTAAACAAAGGGGAAAACTTTAGGATTAAACATCTGTATTAACTTTAAGTTCTGAAGAATGATTTTAATTCCAGCTCCAGAAGACATTCCTAATTTCAATTCAATGAATCTTTCATTTGGATGATTTACATTCAGGATAAGAGTCTGCACTTTCTTGATAGTTCCTGAGTTTCAACAGTTTTAGGATGAAGTTTGTGGTCATGTTTTTATTTTTATACTTTCTGCTAGACACTATTTCCCTTTCAAATTTAATATATTGTAAATATCTTTAATTGAAATGCAATAGCTGATATGTTTACGCATTTTTTTAATTTTTAGATTCGGATATTTCTCCTTGGAAATTGTAATTACGTATCCTTCCAGACTTATATCATTTTTAAGTTCCATTTTTAGAATAAAAAATTTTATTTTACATTCTAATCAAAATAAATTTTTATTAGATGACTATTCTGAGTGAAACAGAGAGAAGTTGCCAAAATTTTTATCCTAAAATACAAATGAGAAAATGAATTACAAAACCATTTCCATAAAATTTGAACGTCTTTCTATATCAATGTTACATTTGGTAAAGAAATTACTGCTTATGGGAGGGGGGGGGATATTTTCCTTATGTTATACATTATACATTATAATCAGATAGAAAGAAGTAGGACATCGCTTTCTTAACAATAACTACATTATATAACTCTATATCAAACAAAATATTTATAGTATATTCCTAATACTAACAAATTTTGGAGACTTAAGTGTCAACGCCCTCCACTTACCATGCTAAATTACAAATTACAAGAAATTCGTGAGCAATATAGAAAGCATGTTGCATCGAAATACTATGTTAATAAAACACGTAACCAATCAGAGCAATTCATGCTGGGATTAACGAAAAATCTATTTGTTTACATGTTTCAAAAGAACAGTCTTCAATAAAATTATCATTCTTTCTAGCGTAATTACTGTTCTATTTCGACAGAGTTTGCTTTAAAATGTTGATAATTTTCTTATCTCATATTAAAAAAAAATGTTTTTGAAAAATTTAATTTTGAACATGCCCAGGTACTATCCCCCTCTAAGAAAAATTGAGAAAAAAAAGTATTTATACCTTATAAGTTCCATTTTTAAAATGTTTAATTCACATATATTAATTATTTGTAGTAAAAATAATGGTAATAATAATTATTTCTAAAATTTCCCTAGTATTTAATATACAATCCAGAAAATTCGGAATACAAGAAAAAGAGGCATCACATAAAAACACTAATACATTTATTAAAAGTATCAGATCTTAAGATTATGAATTAAAATATTTTATAAAAATAATATTTTTAACATTATGAATATGAAAAAGGAGTCTTATACTATAAAAATAGAATAGTTAAAGAAAGAAAAAAATAGGAACATCATATGAAATGAAAAAACAACTACTTTTACAATAAAATTTTCCAAAATTGGAACTCAAAAATACGTAAAAAGATAACAAAATTTCAAAAAAAAGCTTAAAAGTTTGAAATTAATGCGAAATTTATGTAACGTTTAAATATATCCGACACATAAAAATCATTTCATTTTGTCTATGATACAATCTATAAAATAGTAGGATTTGTTTGACATCATATAAAAAGTACGAATAAAACAAAATAAAGAAATCATTCAACATTTTACGGTTAAACACAGAAGAAATTGCTTGTAGAAAAGTATCAAATGGAGTCTAGTTATGCAATCCGTCTCCAGCGTGTTTTAAAAAACCACGCACTATAATAGAAATGCAGTTTCTAAATTATAGAAAATTGTCAAGAAACAAAAATTGTGTTTATCTAAGAAAATTTTAACTGATGTTGAAAGACTCTTCATGTCTTGATTTCACACCTAAATTCAATATATATCGAAATTTAAAGTAAAATCCTTTATTTCAATGGTAAAAAATTGTATATATTTTTAAAAAAAATTGTTAAGAGAAGAAAAACATTCAACATATTCCCGAAACATTTGATAACTATATGCATTCATTGGTTGTTAAGAACTTCTTTTATGAGAGAAAAGTTACGAAATATTTAAAAATAGACGAATTCCTGTGAACTGTCTATTAGTTTATGAATACCAGTACTTTATTTTATTGAATTATACCAGTACTATTCAAAGTCTCTATGATAGATTTACAAATATAAAGACAACATGATATTTTTGAAAAAAAAAACATTTGTTCAAATTGGTCACACGAGAATTTCTTTTGAGCAAGCATTAGTCTATTATAATATTTTAATTATGATAATTTCTACTGTGTGTGTGACCTGCATATCACAATCATTTGTGTGCAGCATGTGCGTCCAAATGACTATCGAGATGATTTTTTCGAAAGAATGTTTCCCCACATTTATCACACAGGAAAGATTTTTCTCGTGTATGAAGCACCATATGCCGATCTAAATTATCTTTGCGAAAAAATTCCATCTTACATACATCACATTGAAAAAGTTTCTTTCCTGTATGGATAAGCATATGCCGAGAAAGATTTCTTGCATTTGAAAACGTTTTCTTACATACATCACATTGGATAATTTTCTCGCTAGTATGTGTGCGCATATGACTATCACGTTCATTTTCTGGAAATATTTTCTTACATACACCACACTCGAAAATTTTATTATAAGTACGAATCTGCATATGCAGATTAAAGTAATCTTTTCGTGCAAATTTTTTCTTACATATATCACACTGGAAAGGATTCCTTTGTGTATGGCTACGTATATGCCGAGAAAGAGCGCTTGAAAATGCTTTCTTACATATATTACATTGGAAGTTTTTGTCACCTTTATGTGTGATCATATGCCGATCACGATCATTTTCCAGCAACACTTGTTTACATACAATGCACTTGAATGTCTTGTCTGTAGTATCTGCATGTTTTCGTTGTGAAAAATGTCCCATTTGTGTGTGTGAGAAACAATTTCTCGACATATGAAGTACTGAGCATTATTCTAACTAGAGATATCAATTTGTGTTTCAAAAGTGAAGGTAAAGTATTCAAATTTTCTAAGCAAGAACTGCAAAAGAACGTTCCTTTAAATTTAGGAATACCTAAGTGAATTTCAGAGACATTCTCTTGTAAACATCTATCAGTATTATTGTGCGAATAGTTGAAGCTTTTGACGTTTGACACGCTTTCGGATGATTTATTTATTAATTCTACTTTTTTAAATTTTCTTTCACTTGCTCTTCCCTCATTATTATCCAATACTTCATTCCTTAAAGCGGACATTTCACCTTGATAGTCGGGGAAATTAAAATTTGATGGAGGTATGTACAAAACCATAGAATCAATCGTTTGTGAAGGGATGTCATTCAAAAAGGAATCCATTTCTAGAACAGCTTCTTTTGAAGTTGCTCTATTTCTGGGGTATCAAACAAAACCTTAACTGAATTTTTATATCCTCTATTTGGCCGTAGTTTCATGTTTGCTCCAAATGAAGAATTGTATTCAACAAATGAACGGTTGTCATTCAATGTGGAATTCAGCCACAGAACTGCTTCACTTGAAGTTGGTATTTCTTGGGTTTCAAATAAAACATTAACGAAATCTACCTGCTTTTTCTCTTCTCGTGGTACCGTATTTGCTCCACTCGAATAGTAGTATTCAATAGGTGAATTAAGTAGATTTACCGGAAAAATAATCTGCCTCTGTAAAAATGTTCCTTTGCATTATACACTGGTGTGCAAAAATTAAGGACGAAGTAAAAAAATTAGCATATCAGCTGAACGAAGAGGCAGAGCGGACAGAAAGAAAAATCAGGAGATTAAGTGAGGTGATGTACGGTAGCATATGCGCTGATATGCAGGTAGACTTGATTTGATATGAAAATGAATCACTTTAATGTGTTTGAAATAATAATGGTTTTGAGAGCACTTAGGCTGAGAAAATATTAATAAATAAATGAGCAAATGTTTACATATAGAATAAATAATAGGGGTTTTTGTAATGATTGGTGCATAGTGAGTACCTCAAGGGAATACACCTTTGATTGTCAATATACTATATATTGCCTCCAAACTTATGCCTTTGTCATAATAAAAGTAATACTAAAACAAAGTTATAAAACATTTTTTAAAAAAAAATCTCTTTGGTCGACTTGCAATTTCCAGTCTTGGGATATTTGTTTTTGAAGTTATTGTGCAGCACATACACGATAAGAAGTAAAACTTGTCTTAAAGAATGTGCAAGGCGTGGATCATCCTAATTTGTTTCTTTTCAGCCTCTTTTTACCCTCAGTGCTCTTATATGCAATTTTAGATCTGTTTTAAAAAAAATTTATATTTTAATTTTTTTTCTGTGTTTTAAAAATGTATTTTTGTGAATTCATATCAAAAAGGTGGTACATAACTGCTTCCAAACCATCATCTCCATGCAGTATTTGCGACAGACAATTCCTTTCACATACCATTGTCTTTTAAAACCCAATATTGTGACAACCTCCATTTCAATATGTGGCTCACCTTTAAACTCTGCTTCCCAGTGCACATTGAAGCCTATTGGTGTTCCACATATTCCAAACGATATACAATATCCTTCTACTAAAGCCTCTGGCCTATCATATTTACCTCTTCAAGTGTCCGGATACGTCTCACAACCTTGCAAAGTCTAGCTAACTTGGGTAAGGCAACTAGAAAGAACTAACTTCATTTGTTTCAACTAATACTTTTACAGGATGTGTGTCATTTACAATTATTTTTAAAATTTATTTTCTGTTTTCATATTATTTTTTGTACTTAATAATATTATTTTGATATTTTTGTATTGTAAAATTTTATATTTATAACTTATTAATGCACATATTTGTTTCATACTTTTATAACCACATATTCTCCTTGTTCCAAATCATTTTCATGTGTTAAAGTGAAGGGAAATTTAAAAATAAATGTTAATCTAAATTTAAATTTTAAAATTAATGGATACATTGCCGCATTAAAAAAATGAACTTAAATTCAATTTTTTCTCTTTTCCCATTACTGCTAATATTAACCTTTTAAACGCCGCACTATGATTAAAAGGTAACATAAACTAAATTTTGATAAAAATCAAATTAAAATTGAAACATAAAATCTATAAAAGAAAAAAAATTTGAAAAAAAAATTTTTTTTAAAGATTTTTAGCATGTTTCAAAAATGGAACATTGGCGGGTACCATTTAGTTTTTTCACATGTTTTTTAGGAGTACGACCAATGACATTTTAATTCAAAAATCAGTTATTATATGCATTTTTAAGAAGTAGTATCTTACCAGAGGTGTCATTAAACATTTCCTAACGGGTTTCATCATTCACCCCCCTCGTTGTAGGAGGGGGGGGGGTCAAAATACCCGACAAACAATTGAAATGGGCCTTAAAAATCTAAAAACTAAAAAGGGGGAAAAGAACTAAAAATTTGCGTGTGAACTTGAACAACCTATCATTTTTTTCCCTGGAGAGTTTTTTTAATGTACCCCGATGGGTGTCTCATGTTGGCGCCACATCTGAAGTAAACTTTTAAATATGATTCCAAAATAAAACAGATTAAGTTGAAAAGATAATTTATAAATAGGAATTTATACATTTCAGAAAATTACAATCACTTATTAGAAACTATAAAGGAAAACATATCAGTAGGACAAGGAAATAAACAAATAACCTTCATATCAAAATTCTCAATGCTAATTGTATAATAAAGTATAGAAAAAAACTAGAAAAATACAGATTTACCAAAATTCTTTAGAGTGAGAAATAAAGATAAAATATATTGTTGTTTTTTCTTATATGTGTTCTTTTATGTCCTAAACTTTTTTTATTGTCCATGTATAGCTAGGAAAACATTTTCAAGCAATCTTTTTTCGCACTCGAGGCATTTTTTTGTTGTGCTTTTCTAATATACATGAGGTATTTCATTATCCTCTATGCTTGCAAAAAATTTGATTCAGCTACAAACATCTACTGGTAGAACAGACTGAAAAATATCTTCATCGATAGCTTCCTCGTCAGTCAAACACCCAGTTTCTTCTAGAGCAGTGACGGCGAACCTATGACCCGTGGGTCAGTGACTGACCCACGATTGCAATGCAACCACTTGTTTGTTTACGCGGATTTATTTAGATTTTCTAATTTGTGTGGATTATTTACATTTTATTTGTATTTTTTCAGGCACTTCATTGACACAAAAGCAATTTAAATGCTGTCTATAACCTTCAGTTTGATCATTACAGTAACAAAGTTACGCAAATGATAACAAATGTATATGAAAGTATGTAGCATTTGAAATAAAGCAAAAGAGTTTACAAAATATCAAATAAAGGGTATGATTTTACTCAAATTTTGTTTGTTGAAAAAAAAAATCGACAAGTCAAAGTAAATAACCATATTTAAAGAATTTTCTTCGGATAAAATGCACTTTTGTAAAGTTATGTTCAGTAAGTTAGTTATGTTTGTAGAAAGAGACTTCCATAGCCCCCATTTTTTACTCGTTAAGTCAATTGAATTTTAAATATGTTTAGTTTTAAAAATGCTCAGTTAAAATTTTTTAAACTTAACTCTGATACAAATGGGCATTAGTGACCCACGAGCTAGTATTAAAAAAATATGAGCAAAATTTGACCCACGTCTCAAAAAGGTTCGCCATCCCTGTTCTAGAGGAAACTTACAAATATCAATAGGTTCTTCATCATCTGATTGTGTATAAAAATGTTCCAAAGTCTCTTCTACAGTCCGAAATGTCTTCGAATGCGACATCTTATCAGCATAATGGACATTCACTAACTGACGAAACACAAAATAATATAAGACCTTATTACGTGACTTTCCTCTCCAAATAAAGCATGCGCTACATCTAACTATCAACAAACGCACGTGGTAGTTTTGCTGCAGCTGAGAAATTCACTTGAGATTGTCCAGAAACGGTTGAAGGGGGGGGGGGGTTGAGAGAGGGAGCCAAAACGAAAGTCAAGTCATAAATATTTTCTTCCGACACATACTATAAGTTTTTAGCGTTCAGAAATCTTTTCCCACTCTTCTGTGAACTGTAAGCATAGTAACTGCATTGTGTGAAAAAGTATACCTTTACACGCCAATGTTCCATTTTTGGGAACATTGAAATTTCAAAACCGATAGTAAAAAAAATAAGCATAGTTTTAATGATATCTAGCAATCTATAGTTAAAATGATCATTTTTAATTACTTTTACCAAATAATAAAAATATTTTTTTAAATTTTGAATTTTATATGAAATTTTGAATTTTGCCCTATCAAAAGTAGAAAAAAATGCATATTTTAGATTTTTTTCTAAGACAGACTATTTACTTTAGCATCAGTACTTCGATTTCAAAAAATTAATCCATATTTTTTGTCTTCAAAATAATTTTTACTGTACAATACGAACAAAATTGAATTTTTCAAAAAATTTCAAATTTGATGTTCTAATATTGGAACATTGGCGGGTAAAAGGTTAATACAGCACATGATGAGCTGAAGCTGCAATATATTGACTATCAGAAAGATCACAGTATGAGGGAAATGTTTCATGCTATAACATTGATTTTTACAAATCTCATTCTGCTGAAAAATTTACATTTATGATGAATTTTGCTGGAAAAATTATTTTTATATTTGACTAAATATATTACTACTAGCTGTTACCCGCCCGCTTCGCTGGATATTTCATGATGTTTTATAAATTTCTACTGCTTATATATATGTATAAATTATTGATATATAAGTCCTAGCATTAAGAATTCGATTGAATTGAAAAATATACTTATACCTGTAACTGTCGCCTGTTGATAAAAAAAAAAGGGCAGAACTCATCTAATTTGTATTTTCTAAAAATCTCTAAAATTGAAGCATAGAATGATGTTTGCTCTTTCGTAACTCAAAAACCAAGTGGATTCCCGCAAAAACAATTTTCGGTGGATCTCTACTCCGTAAATTGAACATGCAAGCCAAATTTAATTTCAAGTCTAAATCTAACAGAAAAAAGCAAAAGTTTTATTATAAATATCCCCGTAATCCCGTTGAGAGCCGTTTTCCAAAATTACCGCTCTTAGCGGATTTCAAATCAACAAAAGAAAAATGCAAACCAAATTTCATTATTATAGTCCTTCTAGCTCGAAAAAAGTAATTTTTTTTGTCAATACGTCCCAGTAACCCCCTGCAACCCCCCAGAACTCTTGATTTGCTTAAAATTTATTCTTAGTGGATCCCTATTCAACAAAAGAAACATGCTTAACAAATTTCAAGTATATGGGTCTAACAATTAAAAACAGGAATTTTTTTCTGTAACTCCTCTTGACCCCTCGCAAACATCTTTGGGGGTCAATTTTCATTTTACTCTTTGTTAGAGGAACTCTATTTCATGAAAGGAACATGCCTACCAATTTTCAAGCAGGATGATCAAGTAGTTTAAAAATGGAAATATTTATCGATTACGCCTCTTAATCTCCCGAAATTAAACTTAGTAGTTGATATTCGCGAAACCCATTTTGTAGCGGTTCTCTACCTTACGAAAGGAATCTGCTTATCAAATTTCAAGACTGTACGTCGAACAGTTTAAAAATGGGGATAATTGTCTATAACGCCACTTGAGCCCCCGCAACGCCACTTCTGGGTCTGTTTTCACAAAACCCATTTTGTAGGGGAATTGCACTCTATGAAAGGAATCTGCTTAGCAAAATTTGAAGACTGTGCGTCCAATTAATTAAAAATGCAAAAAAATTATCAATAACGCCCCTTGAACCCCCGCAACACCACCTAGGGGTCGATTTTCACAAAACACACTTTGCAGTGTATTTCTATCCTATGAGAGGAATCTGCTAAACAAATTTCAAGACTGTGAGTCTAATAGTTTAAAAAAAGAAATAATTATTTATATCTGCCCTTAACCCCCCGCAACACCCCTTGGGGGTCAATTTTCTCCAAACCCGTTTTGTAGCGGATATTTACTCCATGAAAGAAACATTCCTACCAATTCTCAAGCAGGTAGGTCAAATAGTTTAAAAACGAAAATATGTATCTCTTACGCCACTCATTCCCCTGCAACGCCACTTAGAGGTCTGTTTCCACAAAACCTTCTTATAGCTGATCTCTACACTATGAAAGAAATCTCTTTATCAAATATAAAGTCTGTGCGTCTAATAGTTTAAAAATGGAAATAATTATCTATAACGCCCCTTAAGTCCCCTCAACGCCACTTGGGGGCAATTTTCACGAAACCCATTTTTAGCGTATCTCTACCCTATGAGAGGAATCTGCTTACTAAGTTTCAAGACTGTACGTCTAATAACTTAAAAATAGGAATTTATAACGCCCCTTAAACCCCCCGCCCCCGCAACACCCCTTGGGGGTCAATTTTCCCAAAACCCATTTTGTAGCGGATATTTACTCCAGGAAAGAAACTTACCTACCAATTTTCAAGCAGGTAGGTGAAGTATTTTAAAAACGGATATATTTATCTATTACGCCCCTTAATCCCCCGCAATGCCACTTAGAAGTCTGTTTTCACAAAACCCGTTTTGTAACTGATCATTATTCTACGAAAGGAATCTATATATCAAATTGAAAGACAGTGCGTCAAATAGTTTAAAAATGGAAATAATTATCTATAACGCCCCCTAAGCCCCTGCAACGCCACTTGGGGGTCGATTTTCAGCCAACTCATTTTGTAGCGGATCTCTACTCTCTGAAAGGAATCCGCTTACCCAATTTCAAGATTGTACATCAAGTAGTTTAAACATGGAAACAATTATTATTAAAGCCCTTAACCCCCCGTAACGCCCCTTGCGTTTCGAATTTCGGAAAATCCTTTCTTAGCTGATGTCTACTGTATCGAAGGAACATGTCTACCAAATTTCAAGTCTGTAGGTTGAATAGTTCCAGAGATTTCGTGATTAGTCAGTCAGTCAGTCAGTCAGTGAGTGAGTCGCTTTTCTCCTTTATATATATAGATAAGCAAGATGTTTCTCACAGGAGGATCAGCAAGAGTTGGCTGACATAAACTTCCTGGCTGTGATGGAAATTTTAACAAGCAATCGTAACCGTCTTTCCAAAAATAAATTGTATATTTTAATAATGTAGCTTTATTTTATTAAAATTAAAATTAAATGTGCTGACAGCTATAGATGATATGAAAGTATTACAATAAATAAAACTGCCAGTATTTTATTTAACTTATATTTATTGATACTAATAATATGATTTATATATATATATATATACCTTTTCTGAGAAACAAATTTAACCAAAGAATGCATTTGAAAGAGATGCATACCTTGCTATTCCACAGTGAGACCCTCTAGCCAAAAAATTGCCCTACCTTGCCCTATAGGGTAAATTCAGTTCAAATGTAATGATAAAATTTGATTATATTGTGGATCCATCAACTCGTGTGGTTCCGTTTCATTAAACACCGTCTCTATTCCAATCAAAGAAACATTCGTTCACAACTAGATTATCGCAATTCAGATTTAGTTATCGGTGTTTGAGAATTATGAGCCTTTTTTCGTAACGCAAGCTATAAAAGATATTAAATAACACTGTACTTGCATATATAAACCATTCACAATAACTTTTATGTCAACAAAAAACCAAGCTAGCTCAATAATATAAATAATAATATTACTCATTCAATAAAGAAGTGTCACTCACGTCAGTTTAAGCGTAGAGTGTAGAAATGGAATTAAAATTTTCTTTAGTTAAACTATCGAAAACTTCTGGAGTTACGTAAAAAATTATCGAGGCATAAGTAAGAAATCTGTCTTATAAGAATGATATATATGCTTAAATTATATGATAAATTTAAATAAAATAATCAGTAAAAACACGTGAATTCGTTACTGAAAATGTTCCATTATTATTATTTATTTACGTCTTATGTAAAATTCCTTCTTTTTCGAATAGAAGTTAAGTATTTTAATTTAATAACACAACAGATTCAATATTTAAAAAAGTATTTATGAGAGTTCGCAATACATTAACACATGTGCTTATACAAAGTATGGCTAGTATATTTATTAAAAATATCAAAAGTATAAAGAATCAAAATCAGTTATACTAATTAAAAGCTACAGATTTTTAACATATTTAGAGAAGAATATGAGTACAAAGATCCCATACAGTAAAAAAAAGCTGTAGTTGAGTTGATGAACCACCAATATCATGCAAAATAAAAAAATAAAAATTATAAAAAGTTTCTAAAATTTCAGTTTATAAAATTGCAAAATAAAAAGATTGCAACAACTGACTAATGGCTATAACAACAAAGAAACTTTCGTCACATACAAAAATTTTATTTATGTTTTCCTAAAATAACTCATATTTACGCATAATTATTTATAAAATTTTAAACTTCTTCAAACGCATAAAATGGTCTGAATAACTATTTTAATATAACGACAACATTATTAATGCCTGTCAGAAAAATATAGAATAGTCTTTGGTAATTCAATCAGTCCGCAATTGGATTTAGAAAACAATGCATGAGAATAAATTGAATAAAATGATAAATGTACTTAATTATAGTTAATTGTCCCAAAACCGATTTTAAAAACACGTGTACTATTTCTAACTCTTTCAAAAACTGCCCCCCCCCCTCATAATTCTTTCTCATATAAATCTTTTTTACAATTTTGTAGATTTCCATACGTAACATATTTACCATGATACAACATTCCTTATTTAAAGCTATATTAAAGTGAAATTGGATCATTACTCGTACAATTACTTTATTGCAAGATCACATTCTTTGACGTTGGGAAAAGATTCGTATGTATTTCCTACACTTCTAACTCATTATCTATAGAATTTGGAAGTAAATTTCATCGTATCAGTTCTAAAAAATGTATATATTCAGTAAAATTATTTTAAAGAGCAAAAACGTACCATACTTTCATGAGATTCTTACTTACTATTTGCTTAAAATGGTGGGTAAAATATTTCCTCTAAGAAACACTATCAAATACCGAAATAGATATATTTCTATGCAGTATCTATTAGTTCATGGTTACCAGTAATTAATTTTATTGTAAATTTCTTTGACATACGTTAATTCATTTAAAACATGTCATTATTAAAAAAAAATGTTCAATCAAATTGGGCACACAAGAAAGATTCCTCTAGAGTCCGTATGGTTATTCCTACATTATGATTAGTTTAACCTTAACTGACCTTCAAATCTTTTATAAATGTTAATTTCCAGTGTGTGTACGTCTTATATGCAAAGTAAGATCTCTTTTTCGTAAAAACGTTTCCTCACATAATTTACACGGGAAACATTTGTCTTTAGTATGAGCCTGCATATGCCTCGTAAAATTATCTTTTCGTGAAAGTTTTCGTTTACATATATGACACCAGTAAAGCTTTTCTTCAGTATGAATAAGCATATGCCGATTAAGAGCGTCTTTTCGTGAAAATTCTCGCTCACATATATCACATCGGAAAGGTTTCTCTCCTGTATGAATACGCTTATGCCGAATGAAAGCGCTTTCGTCTGAAAAATTTTTCTTACACACATCACATTGGATACTTTTCTCAGCAGTATGTATGCGCATATGCTGATCACGATCACTTTCTAGAAAAATTTGCTGACATATAGCGCACAGGAAAAACTTCACCATAGTACCTGCATGATTTCGCTGCGAGAAATCTCCCACTTGAAAAACGTTTTGTTGACATATGCTGTACTGGAAATGCTTTTCACTAGAATGTATCGATTTATGTTTTAAAAGAGAAGATAAAGTATTCATTTTTTTAGAGCAACTTCCGCAAAAGTATGTGCTTTTCAAGCATGGAATACCTTCTTGATTTTGAAATTTTGTTTGTTGCTTTAATGCATCAGACTTAATGGGCGAAGATTTGAAGCTTACTATTTTTGACATGTTTTTGGATGTTTTAATGCTTGATTTTGCTTTTTCACATTTGTTTTCACTTGCGCTTCCCCCATTCTTATCCAATACTTTATCATTCAAAACTGATATTTTTCCTTGAAAGTCGAATAATTTTAAATCTGATGGAAGTAAGTCTGAAACCATTGCATCGATCTTTGGTGATGGAATGTAATCAAAACGTGTATCCATCTCGAGAACCGCTTCACTTGAAGTTGGTATACCTGGAGTATCAAACAGCATATCAACTGAGTCTTCCTGTTGTGTAATTGTTCGTAGATCCATGTTTGCTCCAACTGAATAATTGTATTTGAAAAGTGAAATGATTATTCTAAGAGTTATATAAACGTCAATAAATTGTATTCAATTTTTCGAATCTTCTTGTTCTTTAGAAAAATGCTTGTTAACCTGATTTGAAGACTGGATACGCAAAGTTTTATTGTACTAAAACATTTCTGTATTTTATTACAATGCTGATATTGCAGTCTTCTGTCATGAAACATCAAAGAACTGACTTGAACATGCAACTTAAGCTCTTGCTCACAATTGCGTACTTACATTGCATACCTTTTTCATAAGCAAACCAAAGTCTTACGTTTCTTAGTGAGTTGTGTTGTATATGACTACTGCATTGGTTATTATTTTTAGACATTTCGATGTCGAATTCTCTTTGAAAATTAAAATGGAAAAAAAATCGGGGTAAATACTTATTACTTGGATTATTCTTGTCAATGAGGAATTTCTAATCAGAATTATACCAAATAAGGTTCCAATAAAATTGCAAAAAGGTTTCCAAAGTTGTTTTTAATTGTTACTAAATGAAACAGCAAAAGATGTGGTCTGATTCCCAAGAGGCCATTTTAAATTAAGAAAGGTCTTTGTTCTCTCTTTCTCTCGGTGTGTGTGTTTAATTAGTTCTTTATTTTAAATTCTTTAAAAAATTTTTTCGCAGACTTGAAAATCTATCACGTTTGAAAAGTGGTAAGTTCGAAAATACTTTAGGGTTTGGTAAGTTTGAAGATGGAATAATTTCTTTTTGTTATCCTCATAGATGACAGGTTTTACTGAGTGAGTTTGGAGATTATCATCGCATATTTTCAAAAAATATTTTAGCAGATTCTTTTGAAAGATTTGGATCGATTCAATTTTTTTCTTAGGTGTCCAATGTAAAATTTAAATATTATAATAAGTATCCATTGTTTTACTGATGTATTTTTCTGCGGATATAGTGTTTCATTTTTTGACGTATATCTTCGTATATTTTATTGAACACTATTATATTCAATGTTATTCCTCGAAGTTTAAGAGGATACTTATACAAAAAACCCCTGTTATATACAATGCTAAAACTACATTGCATTTTTAGGAACAGGATTAATTTAAAAACATATTCTATAAATTTCGAACTGTAACAGAATCTTTTTCATATACAACATGATCTTTGCAAAATCATTTGATTAGAAAAATTTAAAAAGAAAACTATTGTAAACATTTCTACATTTTTTTCTCCTTAAATTTATGTAACATATAATCTTGCATTTTAACCCCTTAACAACTAGACCATGGTTTCTAGCATACTCACAAATAAAAGATTTCTAATCCTTCTGATCCTGACTTTATACAACGCGCATTTAATTTTTCCTTTTGACACTGATTAAGGCGCATGATCGTTCGTGTTTCGTTTTGCTTGTTAAATTTTGTATTACTGTTTTTGTTGCTTATTTTTTACTTTTTTTCCCGCCAACTTGGCGTTGTCGTCGTTGGATTTCAACAAAAGTTTTACTGAATGAGAATATTTGCCGGAAATCTGATAACACACGAAAGCGACTCTGTTTGTTAGGGAGACGAAGAAATGGAACAAAAATGACAGTACGCAATGAACTTATGTACCGCCGGTAGAAAAGTTTTTTGTTCCAATGAACATTTCGAACAATTTTACAATAATTTGTAGTTATAATTATAATTTTTCTATAACTTTTGTTACCCAGACATTTTGGAACTTAACTTTTGTAATTCTACAAAATCTCAATAAAAGAAAATTTATGCTATTTGAAAAAAAAAGTTATACAACATTTTTTGATGACTAACTAAAAAAAAGAAAGCAAATACTTGGAAAATAATGTTAAGTATTTCTCCCCGCGGTACTTAACATCTTTGTTTTTTGTAATTAGAAGAGCAACATTATATAAGAGCAACATTACACATTTTTAAAGATAATTATTATCTTCCGTCGAACTGATGAGAATATTTTCTTATAAATTTCTAACACAATTAATTAGAATCTCTAAGATGATATCTGCGGAAAATATATATGCTTCATTATTTAATTAGAATCGAAAAGTAAAAACATGAACTTAGAAAACTTGATTCTGTATAGGAGAAAATACTGAAAGTATGGAGATTTTTTTGAAGAAAGTTTTTCGGCTTTTTTCATAATAGGTCCCACTGCGCTATATGTTTGGTATGTTTGAGGATGTAATATTAGTTTTGAGTAATATCTTATAGGTGACAAATTTTACTCACTGATTTTTATGATTCGAGTAAAGATGACTTCAAAAACTGTGTAATAGGTCTTTCAATTCCTTTGCATCATTTTCGTTCTTTTCTTTAGGTGACCGATGTAAGTATCATGATTTTTTTTTTCATTTCTTGATGTATTGTCCTGTGTGCATTGACATATGCATTCATGTATTCTTTTTAACTCTAATTTATTCAATAATATTAATGGAGGTTAAGAATATCTCTTATACAAAAAACATATTACAAAAAAGAATGTTAAAGCATTATTGCATACCTTGAAATAGGAAGTTATTTAAAGTCTTAACACTCGATTTATGAAAGAAATATTTTTTTTCAAGTCAGTTTCAAAATCTAGTCACACTGAAGACCGAATTTTTGAGGATCTGATGTGGATCAAAGCACTAGCATTGGAGTGCTTCGTATAGAAGTTTGGAAATACGTGTTAGCACATGTGTCATCCTCGTCACTTGACCATGACGCAAACTAACAAGGTCAGTCCATCAACCTAGTATTCAAGATAACGAACTCGTAGCTGGCATGTCATGAGTTGCAACCTATTATCGCTGATGACCTGCCATTAAAAAGGTGATATTGCACATTAAATTTGACGAGACTGAAAATATCTCCCGTTTGCGTGGTGGAGAATTTAGGAGTGAGAGTACCGCCTAAGGTGTCATCTACGTCACTTACCTAAGGTATAAATTACGAGATCCGTGCACTATATTATGATGTTAATGTAACTCATATCGTTCCGTAGTTTTATTGCCTTCGTATTGTTTTACATTTAGATTTAAATTAAATTCAAATTAAATGAAAACGTTTAAGGAATTAAATCACATTTCCACAGTTAAATTAAACCTCTTTCAAAAGTCAATCAGAAAGAGATTCATTTACAAATAGACTATCGCAATTCTGATTTACCCCTCAGGGGGCTCACCTTCTTTAGGTGAGTACGGGTGTCACAATCCCGAGGTGCCCTAGTGATCTTTTCCTTTCCCCACGGGGTTTACTGTCTTTGGTAAACACGGGCTTCACGAACCCGGGGTACCCTAGTGATCCTTCTCTATTTTCGACCCTCTTTCTTGTCATTCAATTCATTCTTTCTTTCTCTTCCCGTCTAGACCACAGATATTAAAACAAATGTTTGGCGCTGTATAGCCGAAATCGGCTCTTGCACCAATAAACCCAAAATCACTCACTCACTCAATTCTGATTTATTCAACATTGTTTCCTTCGGGTAAGGATTATCCAAAGATCTGAAGAAAACAAGCATCTAATATTCACTTGCATATTGAATAATAATGAACACCGTGGAAAAATTAAAGATAGAAAATGATTTTGCCTCGAATAAAAGTATGTGTTGAAAATACATCTGAAAAGGAGTTAAATACTTTTTTTCCAAACTGACATAAATTACGTACATGTTAACTATTAACGGAATCGATCATTTATTTTTAAAAAATAAAACTATTATCGTTAAATATTGCAATTAAAATAAATAAATACCTTTAGTTTTATAATCTGTAACAAGAAACACAAAAAAAAATTTGGTTACGTATTTTATTTTCAAAATAAATAAACTGAATCTATTAAAATAAAAAGAAACTTCGATAAGAAAACATTAGTTTAAGCAAAACTATCAGCGTTATTACGTGCTGAAACTTAATGTTGCAATTCATCAGGCTACTATTTTTTTTGGTGTGATATCCTTCTGTGATTGCCTACATTGAAATATTTATCGGAAACATCATTGGTAAAATAAAGTATTCGCTAAAGCTAGGTTTATAACGCTTATTTATTAGGATTTATGAGCTTATACAATATATTAATTTTACAAAAGAAGTCTATTTTAGGGAGTAAAAAAAATAATTAAGGAATAATTCACAGTGGTAACTTTCTCATAATAATGAAGAATAACACATAAAAGTCAATAATATAAATTAGCAAGCAGCTCATTCATTTATTCACTGAAATATAAGAGGATGTTTCTCATATTTGGATCGTTTTTTTAAAAACCTCATTTCATTAAAAAAAAATTCCTCGTGTTGTAGGGCCGATATAAACGTTTTACAACATGTATACTCACGTTGGAGTAATGTGAAAGTTGGGAGATTAGAGTGTAAACTCAAATAACTAATCTCGTTAATTGAACCAGAATTAAAATAATTTGGTTAATCGCCAATAATTCTCATACTGTTTTAAAAATCAACCATATTAAAAAATGAATCACTCGTGAAATAAGAAACTGGCACTCACTTTAATTAAAATGCAGAAAGCTGAAATTGATTTAAAATCGTTTAACGATTGTGTATTTTTAACAAAAAGAAGTTAGGTTAAACCCTGTGTTAAATTTTTAAAATTCCATAACAATTTATTAAAGTATATGTATAAAATTTGTCTTCTTAAGGTAAAGAAATGAATTGTCATCCCCTCCATTGATTTCCACACCACTACTACGCAAGGACGTTTAGCCCTGGAAGTATTTAACGTATATTGCCTACCTTACACTGCGAGTCTTCAGTAGTGCAAAGCTGGAACTCATGACATGTCGGCCACGAAAGTCTTTTTTTTTTTAACCACTAGGCTACTGCGGCTACATGAAATATTTCAGAATATCAAAAGAAAACGAAAAGAAAGCATACATTGTGATTTTTTTTATTGAACATATGCTTTTTTTGATATAATTAATAATTTAAGGTTGGATTGTACCGTTCGGAGTTTTGAAATTGCATATTTTGACATACTTTTTCGTTCTCCATAAACCTGTAATTATTGCTTATTCGATAATTTTTGTATTTTATTTTTTGGAATTAATAATATTTAAAATATCATAACAATTATATGCTATAAATTAATTGATTTTTTTTTAAATAAAAAAAGTCTACTATTTATCAACACAAAAAAAAAGTCACCAAATATTTTACTTTCTGATCCTCAAAAGATCAGTTTAGAAATGCGCGTACAATAGTTCCTAAAATTTACACAAAACTAAAAATAAAGAATACTTGTGTTCTGCTTACAGAAAATTTTAAATTTATATCTTATTCAAATATTTTAAAATTGAAAAAAAATTAATTTTAAATTTATTTAGATTTATTTTTTTGAAGTTACAAATTAAAATTTATTGATCCCATCCACAAATTTGAAGTTTACTAGAAAAATGACCTACAAGAAAAATACACACATAAAATCACACAGCTCTAGAACTGAAAATTTGTTTAATTTTGTAGGAAAGTGTAAATTAGAAACTCTGTAAAAATCTAGATTAGAGCTGAAATAAAAAAAAATTTTGCCAAAAAAAAAAATTATATTTTCTCTTAAAATACGCCCTTTTCAATGTTGGTCCTTTTTCTGTACTCATGCATAATTATTTTTCTTTCTCAGAGTTTCATGGATTTAAGCTTAAACTCCGCTCCTTTTAATTCTGATTTTTTAACCTGAATAGAAGAAATGACAGATAAATACACTCTTTTAAATTCAAGACGATCAGCTATCCCATCATTAAACATTCCTTTTGTTTCCTTTTATACCAATCTCACTTGTTAATTTGGAAGATTCCGATATGTTTTTGTTCAGTACATCCAAACTATAAAACTGACAGATCTTTTTGAGTTTTGAGTCACTTTGCCCGAATACATTTTTAATTATTTTAAAATTCTGTAACTAAACATTAAACTGCTTTCTTATCAATGATGAGCATAATGATGCTGCATTTGTTGGAAAAAGAATTTGTGTTTGAATAAAAACGTTACGTAACGCTATATCATATTTAAAAAAATAATTGTATATTCCAATTCCAAACATCTTTCTTAACCCCTAGGCTACTGTGGCCACTAGAAATATTAAAGACTATCAAAAGAAAACATATTTTGATTTTGTTACAGAACATATGCTTTTTTTATATAATTTACATTTTAAGATGGGATTGTACCGTTCGGAGTTTTGAAATTGCATATTTTTACATACTTTTTAGGTTTTGCGTAAACCTATAACTTTTGCACACATTTGAAGTTTTCTTTCTTTCTTTTTTTTTTTTGTTGCAATTAATGAAAAGTTTTAAATGTATCATAGCATTTTTATGCTGTGAAATAATTTATTTTTCTAAAAAAAATAGTCTAATATTTATTAAAATGAAAATAACCAAGTATTTTACTTTCAGTTTCTAATAAGATAAGCTTCGAAATGCATGCGCGTTCCTAAATTTTACTCAAAAACAAAAATAAAGAACGAATGTGTTCTGCTTGCATTAAATTTTAAACATACCTTATTTAGTAATTCTTAAAATTGAAAAAAAATGTTAAATTTTATTATTATATAGTATTTATAATGTAATGAATTAAAATTTATTGATCCCACCCCACAAAATTGATGTTTAATAGAAAAAATGTCCTACGTGAACAATGTACACATAAAATCACCCAGTTATACAAACGAAAATGTTTCATTTTAAGCCCATATCTCCTGTTAATTTGGAAGATTCCAATATATTTTTGTTCAGTACATCCAAACTGTAAAACTGAAAATTGTTGAGTCATTTTGCTTCAAAGTTTTTCCCGAATGTATAATTTCTGTACTTAAACATTAAACGGCTTTCGTAACAACAATGAGCATAATGATGCTGCATCTGTTGCAAAAAGTATTTTTTTCTGAATTTTAGTGATTTTTTAAAAATATATTATGAAATATCATCAGGGAGACAGGTATATCTTATCGTTTTATAATCTATTGAACGATCACTTTATATAGCCCTATATCATATTTAAAAATACTAATAGTATATTCCAAATCTGTGTGAACAGAATCAGGAAAGTAAATTGCACATCGTTTTGTCTGCAATACTTGAACGTGAATTAAATTTACAAAAATCAATGATAAAAGTCCACATGCTGCTACTAAGTGTTATGTGAATAAAATGCATTACCAAATGAGGAAATCCAAGCTGATATTAACGAAAAATGTGTTTATATTTTGTAAAGGAATGGACTTTGCAGAGATTTACACTAAGTTTTTCTGAGAAGGTAGTTAGTGGCAAAATTCAGCGTAGTTCGCTCTAAAAAGTTCCTACAAATTTTAATTAATTTTAAAATTATTTTTAAAAAATTGATTTTTTGAAAATAAAAATAAATTGTTAAGTAAAGTTTAGAAAATTATATAATTTTACATTATAAATCCCATTTTAAAATTGTTTATAATTGATTATTTAATTGATTTTTTGAAATCTATATAATAATAATAATAAAAATTATTTCTGGATGGTTTAAAATATTTATGCTATATTTAAGGAAATTCAGAATGCAAGAGGAAGGACTTATACGAATATCATTCATGAATTTATTAAATTTATTAAGGCTTTAGAAGTAGGAGTTGCAGGGCTTAAAAGAGTTATGCGTATTAAATTAAAGAAATGAACTCAAATAAAAAAATAGTCACATACAAAAACTGTTTATAATTAAAAAAGCAAAACACGTACATTACACAAAATGCAAAACAAACGTTTCTAAATCCCTTTCAGAAATTTGCAACACATAAATATAGAAACAATTTAAAAAATGCAAAACACAATATTAAAAGTTTAAAATTGGAATTAGTTTTTCGTCGAATAAAAATATTCTTAATTTTTACACTGGAAACACAATTTTTAAAATTTTAAACTCGTCTTGCGTCACATAAAATGTATTATAAAACTAAATAAATGTAGTGTCTACCATTTAAAAGCTAACCACAAAAGATACTGATGGATGTAAGAGTTAAAATATTGTTTATTAATGCAATCTGTCCATAATTCGTTTAAAAAAACAGCGGATCAGAATAAAAATAAGACAAAAGTACGCATTCCTCATTTTTTTGAAATACCCAGCAACAGCTTCCGAAAAGTATCCTATGTTTCTAAAACTATTATGTGTCTTTAACAATGTTTTTTTTCACATTTGCATACTATAAATTTCCGTTTAAAATACTACTGTTATAATAATGTCAAGATACGGGAATTTTTTACAACATACATCACACTAGAAACGTTTCTATAAAGTATGTGTATGCATATGAATATTAAAATGCGCCGCTTGTGAAAATTTCCGCTTGCATATGTGACACTGGAACGGTTTTCCTCCGGTATGTATACGCATATCTACATTAAGATTTCCTTTTTGGGAAAAATATTTGTTACATTCATCACACTGTGGTATTGTTTCTCTCCGGTATGCGTACACATATGGCGAGTAAGAGTTGCTAATTGTGAAAATTTTCGATTACATACATCGCACTGGTAGGGTTTTTCTCCAGTATGCGTACGCATATGCTTAGTAAGATTCCCTTTCAGCGAAAATGTTCGATTACATACATCACAATGAAAGGGCTTCTCTCCAGTATGCGTTCGCATATGAAGAGTAAGATAAGATTTGAATGAAAATTCTCTTTTACATTCATCACATTGGTAAGTTTTCTTTACAGGATGCGTATGCACCTGCCGAGTAAGATGCATTAATTTTAAGTTTTTTCGCTGAGATAAATCACTCTCTGTAGTTGCGGCATTTTTTGTAAGCATATGCCGTTTGAGATCTCTGTGTAAAAGCGATTGTGCATTCTTGTACTCCGAGAGTTGTCCCATTTGGGATAGATTCCACTGATATATGTCATACTGGAAAGTCTTCTCACTAGAATATATGCATTTGTGTTTCAATAGCGTGTCCTTACTTTGAAAGTTTTTTACACAAATGTCACAATGGTAAGTTGTTTCAAAGTTAGATTTTGCTTGAGATAGATAGTCACGAGCTAATATTAATGTATTCGAGTTTGTGTAACTAGAGGGAGATTTCAAACTTTCGCCCCTAAAGTCATTTTTGAACACATTATTGTTCAATTCCGTGTTTTCACATTTACTTTCGTCTATTTTGTCAAAATTCGTAGTAAATAGTTCATCCTTTAAAACTGCCATTTCGTTTTGGGTGTCGAGGAAATTAAACTCTGATGGAGGTATGTCCATTAGAATTGAATCGATGGTTTGTGAAAGAAAGTCGTTATTTATGGAATCCAGTCCAGAAGCGAGTCACATGCAGTTGGTGTACGTCGGCTTAGACACGAAATATCTTCCGGTTCTTCCTGTACTCCATTTAGCGGCAGTTCTGTGTTTGCACCACTTGAATAATTGTATTCAAAAAATGAATTAGTTTGATCTGTCTGTAAATGATTTTGCCACTGTAAAAGATCTCCATGTCCACTTGCAAAATTTCCTCTCATCGGCTGACTGTTTTGGAATGCAGTATTTTGTCCGGCATATCCAAACATTGTCTCATCCTGAGTTGGCTGAAATTGAGATTGAAGACATTGAAGGCCCTTTGTTTGTTGCAAAGAAAATATCTCTGAATTCTCAAAAGTCTGTACAAAGTCATTTTGTTCGATTATTTTGCTCTTACTCAGTAGATAATTTTCCATAATCTTTTGAAACCCATTCAGTGGGAAAGGTACAAAATAATCAATATATTGTCTTTTAAATTTTTTTGTATTAATCCTAGAATAAGAGATTTTCGTATTTCGTAAATATTTGCAAAAAAATCCAGATAACACCTTTTTATAATTTATTACCTAGTATTTCATTCTTCTTAAAAAGTATATATCTATATCTTCACCGTAATTTCATATAATGGTCTTCTGACAAGTATCGAAATATCAAAACTCAGGGTCTAAAATGCAATAAAATTTTTCTTACTTACAATTGGAGTATTTACACTGCTTACGTTTCTCATCAGTGAGGTCAAATTCAACGTTGCTTAATGAGTTGTGTTGTCTATGACTACTGGATTGGGTATTTTTCCTTGAGTTTTCTTTCGAGTTCATTTGAATGAGTGAGTGAGTGAGTGAATATTAACGTCACACTGCTTACCCACACGTGGGCTTTTGGCGACGTACCTCGTTATTTTGAACATTGTCAAATGACGAGGACGACACCTGAGATAGCACCTCTTCTCCTAACTACCACACCAATCCAACGGGAGGACGTCTAAGCTCTCGAAATATTTAGCATGCATCGCTGCAATACACGGCGGGTCTTTAGTGGTACTTGGCTCGAACTCATGACACGCTTACCATGATCCGATACCTTGACCACTTGGCAGCCGCGGTCTCGAGTTCATTTAAAAAAAATCACGTAAAAGGGAATATTACGTGTCACTTGATATGTTTTTTCTCTAGAAGGAGGAATACTTAATCAAAAATTTGTCATGTCTTGTTGGTAAAAATCATTTAGAAACACTGATGAGGTGTTCTCCTCTGCGGGGAAGAATTAGTACTCATTTAAAATGAAATGACAAATGTATGGGTTGGTTTTTCAGAGGACTTTATAAAATAAGAAACTTGGTTCTTCCCACTGATTTGATTTTGTCTTAAACTACTGACTCGTACCTTTTTTTTAGATTTGTATCAATTTTCCGAAAAGTGAGGAAATTCTAAATGGTTAGTATTTGGTATGTTAGAGGACGATCAATGCCTTTTCGTCCTGGTTTAGAGGTTTTACTTACTGAGTTTTGAAATTTGAATCCAGATTTTTTTTTTAAGAACTACATTAGCCTAAATTCTGCATGATTATATATTTAACAAACCTTTTAATGTAAATCAATGTGTCTATGTCTTCAAATTAAATTCTTAAATATTTATGTTATTGTTAATTGTTGTGATATCCTTAAAAAAGGCCATTAATTTTCTAGCGTATGTTCATGAATACTTTAAGCACAATTTTTCTCAAATTTAATTCACTGAAGTAGAAAGAACTAATGTGGTGTAAGGGATTGAATGCAATAGGTTTTATTTTTTTAAAAATAACTCTTACACAAAGAAAGGTATATGCATTTTAGTCTTTCACGATATATTTTTTTTTTAAATTTTGGTTTAACTGTGTGAGATTTTTTTTTACTTAGAGGATTTAAAATCTGGATTGTGAAACAACTGCGAAAGAACACCCAAACAACTGACGTCCAAGAATTGCATTTGAGCTATAATTTATATGTATAAGAATTCCGTTTATTACATTAAATCATTTAAAATATTTTTAACTTTAAAATTTCATAATGTGCAGAGTCAATTGGGAAGGATTCCCCACTAACCAAATTAAAGGTTTAATGGATATATATAATGGATAAATAATTTTCTATTCACACACACACATAGGTGATGGGGTTATGAGTGTGAGACTGCTAGATTTAGCCAACCTGTTCATGAGACATAGACGAGGATTGAACTTGTAATTACCTGTGCACTAGACGGGGCCTTAACCAACTAAGACATGGCACGTTTTACGGTTACATAAAGTAGTATCTATTTATCCTAATATATGAAATTGTTTTCACAATGATGTTTTAGTAGTAAATCGCATTTTTCGGAAAAATTCCATGGCTTGAGCAAAGAAATTCTTTTTTTTCACGAAACGTGAGAACTCATTACTCTCATCGGAGATTTATTATTTAAATCGACATTTTTTCAGTGACATTTCAAATTAACTTGCATCAAAGACAGAGATAAAACAGATAAATATTTAGAAAAAAAGTCCAATTAATATAAATACTTTCATTAATGGTTAAAAAACACTTATAATAACTACACATAATACTTATAACACTACATAACACTTATCCAGAGAATAAGCTCATTTCATATATTTTGTATGCATAGTCCTGTCAATAGTCTGCGCTACAGCACTGATACACTCTTTTTGATTGACTAAGGACTGCGAAAGTAGCGGTATGTAAGCAAGTTCCTTAACATATCTCAATAATAAATCAAAGGGAGTTAAATCAGGGGATCTAGGAGGCTAGGATAACCAATCTAAGTCTTTTGCACTGATTCGGTTAATTCAGCATTTGAAAATTTTGTCGTTTGGTTAGTCTAGAACTGGAAATTGTCAATGAGAGACGAGGGTTGAGGTGTTCAGCGACAAAATCCCTGAAGTTAGCACTGAGATGCGGGAATAACCAAAAATTCAGCCTTTTCTTACAACATTTACTGGCCACCGCGAAGAAATGCTGCCCATTCATATTTTCTTCTTGCACAGCACATATAACATTTACCGTTTTCAATTTCTCATCAATTGTCACGACTGATCATACTCTTTTCGTGTCTTAAAATACACAATACAAACTTAGTTTGTTTTGCGGTTCTTTTCATATATATTTTCTGTATGTACATGCCATACTTTTGAAAAAAAAATTATTTTCAAATCAAATAAATCATTTATACAAGCTCTGTATATAAAAAAATAAGAATTTCACAGTAACCAAGAGCTGGCAATAACTTTTCAGATTTATTACCTAAACGAAATTTGATGATATTGTTCGACAAGATCAACTTAGTTTAAATATGGCGATAAAACTTAATTTTATTACGGCTTCATTAGTTTCAATGAACAAAATAAAGAAGGTTTAATTACACTGAAGTTCTCGTAACGGCCATAACTCTGTCCTCTGTATTGTCAATAAAATGTCCTTAGTTTTTATTCTCCAGTAACGCCTTTCAGTACTAATTATTCGAGACAAATGCCAAAAGCTGTCTAATATGCACAGCGCCTCTTTTTTTACCCATTCATTTCAACTATAGCTTTTCTGCTGTGTAGGTAGAAGTTGTGACTTCTTAATTTACAAAGGTCGGTCAGCCTATAACTTGTTTTCGAATCGAGAAAGCGGACTTCTAGGAAATTTTTGTTTTGCAGCTTCATTTAGTATTTACAAATAAAAAGAGGAATCGATATTTATGTGCTCAGCATTTTCTCAAAAAATCGTGGTGCATTTACAGTTGGGCTGTATCATCACAAAACTTTCCTTTTCTTCTGGTAAATTTCTCGAAGCACCTACTGTTTTGGAAGTAATTGATTGCAATGTGTTATTTCATGAAGAGTTTCTTCAGTTTCAGTGATCTTTCATATCCGCCCGATCCTTTTTGAACATTCTTTCTCTACTGGAAACAAGTGGCCAAGGTAAATTATTTGTTGAGTTCACGGACTCATGGCTGGTGTGTTATGATATCAATCCTTGTACCGCTGAACAGCAGCCGTGTAGAGGAGGCAGCTGCACGTTAAGTCTGTCCAGGATCGAAAGTTATTTCGTTGATGTGGCATGGGAGATAGAAGATGGGGTGCCATCAAAGGTGTCTTCCTTATCACTTGACTATGGTTCAAAATAATGAAGTACCTGGCCAATAACCCTCGTACAGCTTTATAGTTCTAAGTTAATCTAATCCTCACACCGAATAAAAATCTTTAATCTATTGACTGTTTGAAAAAAAATATCAAAATTTGAATTTTTTCAAACAAAATATAAAATATAAAAAGTATTTTTTTGATAATGGATGTATTTTAAAGAAAATAAATATTATCTTCCTCATGATATCGTAAATTAAAAATAAACTTAAATCTATCTATATATTCAAAATGACATGAGATCGATTAATTATTTGCTTACTTTAAAATGTTTTTATGTAGGTTTTAATTTTTTTTAGTATTCAATGTATCAAGCGCTACTTCTCCGTAGACTAAAAACTGGTGTTATGAGTACTGAAATAGATATCTCTGAAAATTTTTGTAAAGGACATTGCGCTAATCTTAGTTAAACTCCAATTTGAAATTTAAAAAAATCTAAATTATAAACGAGTGTATATAATATACACCTATTTTTCTAAGCAAAGCCAAATATTAAATGTGGTGCCGAGAGTTGTGCTGATTATAATTTTGGATCGTGTTCTTTTCTTTTTAATATGATTGATTTAATACAATTTTTTAATGTTACAAAAATGATTCTAATTCGATGAAAACAAAACAAAAAATAACTGTCACTATTTATTTTTTAAACATAAATATTTCACATTATATTAAAAAAATCGTATTTGGTGGAATGGTCAAAGTTTTAAACCTTGGGATGTTCAATAACAGTCAATTTAAATGAAACCACAAAAAATAAGGCCTGATTTACTGGAGGACATTTCAAAATAAGATTAACTTCTTTATGCATGTTGACTTTTATTTTTGGTTTATATCCTTATTGAGAACTTTTTTTGCAGACTTACTGAAAGTCTTCGAAAAGTAAGGAGATTCAATTCTGATTTCTTGGTATCATAGAGAATGAGTAATCCTTTTCGGTTAAGTCTTTCGATGGCAGAGCCGTGGTGGCAGAATGGTCATGAACGCGAATTCATCGTGAAATTTTTTTGAGTAGAAAATTCGACACCTATTGGAACTACGTGCCCGTTGTGCGGAGAGGAAGATGCCTGTTAAATATGTTAAAACTTAGATTCCACCACTTATCGTGGTGTCCGCGATTGGAGAGGGGAGGGGGTATGAGAATTCAATGTCATTCTCATTGTTTTGCCATGGCTCAAAATTTTAAGACCCTTTTGTTGTGCAACGCAAATTTTTATTTAACTAAATCTCCATAATAGCAGTTTCACTTTTAACACCTTTTTATAAGGTTTACTTGTATGTATCGGAATTATTTGAACTCAATTTTTACCAACATTACAAGGTAAGGAAAATTCTAAATTTTACTCTTGTCCAGGTCCGATAGATATACAATAATTTAATAAATTTATTCCATTTTCACGATCAAAATCATCAGGATTAAAGATTTCCCATTTTTAGATCTCATCCAGCATCTGGCGATTAATTTTGAATACCATTTCCAGATTCCGCGACTAATTCCATAGTTGACGAAAAGGGTGTTTTTTAGTTTTTTTTAACTATTATTAAATATTTTTCCGAGAAAATTCAAGTGAGGCGAGTTTCAACAACAGATATCCTACACAATTGGATCATTGCTCATCATATCTCTATGTCATCAAAGTTAACAGTAGTCAATAATAATACTTTTAATTGGTATAAGTTTATTACTTTTTTCTCAAATTGCTTTTAAATTTTTCAAGAATTTTTCCAAAATTTCATTTATAGTTATTATTTTTGTAAAATTTAGATAGTTTTTTAAAAATATTGTTATAGAGGTAAATATTAATATTTATTGATGTACTGATTCCTAAAAAAACATTTATAATATTTTAGAATTCTGTTTTTTTTTTAAAAAAAAAGTACTCTGAACGTATTCGGATTCTTTAAATGTTGACGGTAGACCAGTAATCATGAGTGCAAAGTCTTTGCCGTTGGTCATTCCTGATGTCCCTGAAGATTCACCATTCAGGTGGCGGGGGGCGATGAACATTAAATCTCTAAAGGCTCAAAGTTCTTCCGTGACATTTATGGAAGTAAAAACAGAAGGGTGCCAGCTCAAGTGTTTTTCTAGTCACAAGTAGTGTGGTGTAAGTTACAGAGTTCACATCCCCAAAACGGTATGTACCTCCTCATCAGAACTATTAAAAATAATTACTTCAATTGTGAGGACACAATGTGAGCAGAGAAAAAATTACTTGAAATTGTTAAAGGGAAAATTTAATGGGGAACATTTAATTTTAATTGCTAAAAATACAGCAATGTGCACGCAGTTCGTTCCCCTGATTAATTAGTCTTGTGAACAGAATCTCTCCATCCGACAGTGGGCGTGGAAACAAGTTAAAAGCTCTGTGATTCTTCGTGCTGATAAAGCAAAAGTGGATTTTTCGGGAAAGAGTATTATAGGTATTGTAAACAATGAAAAATTGAAGAATTTTAAGTGATTCCACATTGCTGAAATGCCAGAGTAAAGTTTTATTGATGAAATTGTTTAGATTGGACATATCTCTTCATCATATAGCCTTAGAAAAATCATTATGATTAGATTTGTTAGATTTAGAACCATAAACTGCGTATGATTGATCTTATAACTTCAATTTCTTAAACAAGATAATTTATAAAAAAAAATTATTCTCGATAAAGGGAGTTTAGTTTTTATAAAATAAATTTTAAAAAATTCATTTATTCATCCTAAATAACAGTGAGTGAAGAAAAAATCATTGTTATTACATGCAGAAATATAGCTTCATGATGCATACTATCGAGATAATAATTAAAATTGTCGATATTAAATCAGCTATCAGAAAAAGCATTACTTAAAATTTGACTTCTGATGCGGGATATTATACTATTTATTAAAAATTTAGTACAACAATTATTTTCAACAAGTAATCATTGTTGCAATAAAAGTAGAAATTCTCATCATATAATATATGTATTAGCACTACGATAGAGGTAGCATACTTCCTTTGAGGAATAAAATGTTAAATTATTCTATTTTATATAATAATTGAAAGTATAATTATTTTATATTAATAAATATTACTACTGAAATAACAAAGTTAAGTAATCTGACGTGAAAAATATTCGCTTCACGATAACTGTAATGTGATATATTTGCAGATTGAAAAGTTGATAGAGAGCAGTTCAGGTCACTTGCTCTTAATACTTGAGTGAGGTTCAATAGCTTGAGAATTGCTGACAATAGCTTTAAATTCGACGTCGAAGCAGAAGTGGGTAACGACAGACTTAAGAGAGTGAGTGAATATTAACGTCCCACTGTTCAGCTACACGAGGTCTTTTGGGGACTGTCCGCGTAATTTTGAACCATGGTCAAGTGACGCGGACGACACCTGAGCTGGCACCCCCTCTCCTAACTACCATATAACACCAACGGGAGGACGTTTGAGCTCTCGACATATTTAACGTGCATCGCTCCCCTATACGACGGATCTTTAGTGGTACTGGGATCGAACTCATGACACGCTAGCCATGATCCGATGCCTAGACCACTTGGCCACCACGGCCACCAGACTTAAGAGAAGGCGTTTCCCTAGATTGTGTTCACGGGCCTTGATCTGATCTTATTGTCGATCAGATGCTATAAGTAACATTGTAAATTTCAATTTTTTTGCCATTCTACTCAATATTTTCCAATTTTTTATTAATCTAGATTAATTTTCTTTTTAAAATTTTTAACTTTCAAATGTTTTTAAAAATGAAAAATTGTTTATTATTTTACGTGGTGCTGCTGTAATATACAGATAATGAGAATAAACTGGACGATTTCAATGACTGATTGTCATTCAGCTTAGTAAAAAAGACTACCTATTATTAATGAAAAATGAACACACACTATGCATCTGTGGAATCGCCATAAATCTAAGCGGATACTGTTTAACGTCCGAATTAAGAAAAGTTTTCCCTATACATACACAATACAAATTCTACTAACGCATTTGATAAAATAAATGAATAAAAAAACTATTGTAAACATTGCAGTACCTTTTAAATTTCGATTTGTATAATAGTTTGCATTCAAAAACCGAAGATAAAGTACTCTTCACGACATTCTGATAGATGCGGCAACCTAATGGCAGTGATCAGGTACATATCAAATTACATAATGTACATCAGGTTATTTAAACATTTTTAAAATTGAAAAATATTAAAAACTTTAAATTATTTAACTTTATTTATTAATTTTCAAATTAAAATCGAATCATTACAACCACAAAAAATTAGGGTATACAAAAAACTGATCTTCAAGTGCAATATATATATATATATATACAGTCGACTCTCGATAATTCGAAGTTCAAGGAACCAATGAAAAACTTCAAGTCATCAAGAGCTCGAATTATCAAGAGGGTAGAAAAAATTTCCCAAAAAATACACGAAGAGAAATTTTTTATATTAAATTTAAATTTTAAACTATGTAATAAAACGACAATTTTTTTTTTGTAACTATGTATAAAATTATTTTAAAGTATTTTAAACAGTACAAATGATACAGCATAAATATTATACAGAATCTTAAAGTCCTGTATGAAAAGAATACATTCAATATGTATACACAATCCTACGTGCACATCTCTTCAAAATAGCGGACCATCCTTTCTGAACACATGTGTAGCAAGGCCACGCGTTAAACTAAAGATACGGAAGGCTGACAACAGGTGTGGTTAGTCTATTGTCCTCTTAAGAAAGGAAAGCAATAAATGTGTCTTTTCACCTAAGGAACCAGAAAACACAAAGAAGGGGTAGCAGCAGATGGTCATCAAAAGGCCTACGTTACTGGAGACACACGCAGAGACAATACAAATAAAAAATTACAAACTACCTCTTTCCTACAGAACATGATAGTAAGTGTTCGAATATATTGTCCAGAGTTTTATAACATATTTTCAAACTGTCGCATGTTGGCCAGCCACAGAATTAACTTCGAAATATTGAGTGCACAAAAACGTATTGTTTTAGTTTGAAATGTCAAGAGATTTTTTGTAGGGACTGAGCATATACTTCGAATTATAGAGAGGTTCGTATTATCGAAGGTTTGAATTACCGGGAGTCGTCTGTATTTATATGTATCTCTATACAATCGCAAAGCTCTAAAACCGAAACTTTTTTTTAATTTTGCAGGGAAGTATGAAAATGAAAACATGAAAAGATCAAGTTTAAAGAACTAAATTTTTGCTTTAAAATAATTCTTTTTACACTTAAAATGCGCTCTTTTCAATATTAGGCCTTCTGTGTTTTTCATGCATAATCTTTATTTATTTCTCACAGTGTTATGGGCTTCTTTGTGTATGTTTTACACTTAATTTCTGTCCGGTTATTCACGTAATTTTAACCTGAAAAGCAGAAATGAAAGAAAAATACTCTCTCTCTATATTATATATATATATACTTAATATCTAATCGATCAGATATCTCATTTAAAAATATACCTTTTGCTTTTTTTGCAACAATATCTATTGATATTTTGGAAAATCCCGATATATTTTTGTTTAGTACTTCCAAACTATAAATCTGAAAGATGATTTTCAGTTTTGAGTCATTTTACAGAAATACATTTTTAATACTGTTAAAGATCTGTAGTTTAACATTAGCCCGCTTTTTTAACAACGATTGGCATAATAATGCTACATTTGTTGGAAGAAATATTCAATTTTCTGATTTTCCACTTTTTATTAAATATATTATGAAATATCATCAAATAGGAAGGTATATAGTATAGTTCCATTGTTTATTGAACAATAATAACGTTGCACAGCCCTGAATCAGTGTTTCTCAAACTTCCAATATTTGCAACACATATTCAATAATAATTTTCATCGCGCCCCATTCCATATAATTGCAATGTCTTGAATTCATTAATACTGTACTTAGACGTTAAAGGTAAAATACGACTTTAACCTCTTAAGTGCTACCGGCGTATATAAACGTCTCTCTCAGCCGAAGTGTTAATTGCCACAGACTTATGTACTATAAGTCTTTTTGAAATATCATCTCTGCGCTCTGCTATTCATAAAATTATTCCGATGGATTTGAAATGCAATAAAAATAGCTTGACAGTGTTTGCGAAGGATTTGCTTATTTCAGATGATTTGCTTATTTATTCCTATCGTTCCCCAACCTCCCAATACATCATATACGCGGAAAACGGTGGAATTGGGAAGCGAATCATGTGTCTTTTAAACAGCATGTATGGGATTAATTATAAGCCGGACAAATTTTCAAGATAAGTGCTAATTTTTGTATATAACATTATAACCCGTGAGAAAAAGGGTAATTATTAAACTTGATGACTTTTTATTGCTAAATTAATTTAAAATTTCTTGTGCAGTACTCTGATATATTTTTATAAGCATAAATGCGCTTTTTTCTTATTATGTTGGAGTGTATTTTGCTTGTTTACTTTCAGTAAATTAATAAATTTTCCAATAATATCTGGTTTTCGATTTTCAATATACTCGCGTCCCCTCCGTAGAGTTATCAGCCCCCCCCTCCCCCAGTGAGACGCGCCCCATAGTTTAAGAAACAGTGCCCTATATCATATTATAAATTTAATGTATATTCCTACTTTGAACAGTGTCTGGAAAGTAAATTGGCAAATCAATTTTCGTGTTCAGCACCTAACAGTGATTTAAATTACGAGGCTCTATGCCAGTAGCGCTTATCTTGCTACGAAGTGCTACGTTAATCAAAGACATAACCAATCCCCATAAAATACTCGTTGACATTAATTAATTTTTGAAAATCAAAATATACTGCTAAGTAAAGTTATTTCACAATTTAAGTTTCATTTTTATAAATCATTTAATTTAAATATTGTAATACTATATAATTATGATAGTAAATATTATTTCTCCAATACATTGGATGTATTTAGGAAAATTCGGACTGCAAGAGAAAGGACTTACATAAAAGAAATAAAGGATATATATAAAAATTAAGAATGCTTAAGAAACATGAGTTGCATGGTTTAAAAATAATATTTTTCAAATATTAAGAAAAATAACACCAGTAAAAGAAAGAATCAAACACAATAAAATTAAATTGATTGCAATTAAACATTCAATATATGAACATTATATGAATTGCCAAAGCAATTATTTCTACAAAAATGTTTCGTAAAATTTTACACATAAAAATGGAGAAGGAAAAAAAAAATGCAAGAAAAACATTAAGAAAAAAAATGAAATTAACATTACATTTTCGTCACATGATATAATTTTTCACTTTATCAATGAAAACAATTCATGAAATTTTAATATTCGTTTTGTGCTACGAAAATACATTATAAAACTAAGTAAATATAGCGGGTATGTCCAATATATCTTCAAGTCAAGCATAGAAGAAACTGTTACCCAGAAATATTTGAAATAGTGCTTAGGGATACAATATATCAGCAGCTCTTTTAAGAAAACAAAACATCAGCTTATAAATGTAAATAAACTATTTCTTGATTCTTTGAATTGTCCATAAATAGCTTTAGAAAAGGATCTTATGTTTCTAAAACTTACTTATGTGTAAAAGATATTCCCTTTTTTTTCAAATTAGAAACATTATAAATTACCTTTTAAGCACTAAGGTTCACTCTTTTCAGATGCGGAAATTTTTTTCCTAATAAACATCAGATTAGAATAGATTCATAAGGTATGCGTATGTATATGAGTATTAAGATGTGCTGCTAATGAAAATGTCTTCTAACATATGTGACAATGGAAAGGATTTTCTCCAGTATGTTCACGCGTATATTGAATCAGATGCACTTTTCGGACTATCTTCTTTTCA